>QRFJ01004102.1:0-122500 GCA_006176705.1 Cocos nucifera | reverse complement strand
CTTCTTTCAGGATGTTCAGGTGTGTCTAAAGCAGAATGAATCAATTCTAGTGTTTCAAGTCTTTTATTGACTTTGCCTAGAAGATCTCTATCTTCTAGATTTTCTTTGTACTTTTTTGAAATTTCAAATGGTTTGAAGGTAGGTGCTGTACTGGAAGAATTAGGACTAGACTTTTCTATATTCTTTTCTTCTAGTCTTACCAGTTGGTCACCTATGATTTTGAGACTTTGATTTGTCCAATTATTTTGTTCGATTATATTTTTAATGTCTCTTCCATTAACTATTTTCTAAGGGTCACTTTTGAGTTTAATGGGTGAGGTAGTGACTTGAGTTTTCCTGATTGGGATTTTGATTTCTTTGAAAGAAACATAAATGTTCTCAATTACTTTTTCTTTTCTATCGTGCCAAGAATTCATGATTTTTGGTTTTAACATGTCTACTTGTTTTGATTTGGTTTACATTTCATACCATTCAAGAAGCCAATATGGTCTTTAATTGAATGTATGAAATCATATCATTTTGTTCTGAGATCATTTCTTTGGTTTTCATCAAATTGTTTGAAAAAGTTTTCTTTTGGTTTTGTTTCTATCCAAATTAAAGTCTCTTCTAAGGAGGTCCTTATTTAAGATAAATTCAGCTAGAATTGTATTGATTTCTGGATCCATTTGAGAATAGATTGGGCTCAGATTAGGAGACTTAACTTGTTCACAATAGGACATTTTGGAAATTATTGGTTTTAAATCTATCTCAGTTAAGTTTACTTCAATGGAGTAACTTTCTCTGGAAGGAGTAAAGGTTGAGGCTGAAGGAACATCTGAGAGAGTGAACCTAGAGCTAAGACTTCTTTCAACTCTAAGTCTATTGAATTTAATTAAGACATCATCTTCTGATGTTGTGGTAATGGTCTCAAGATGACTTATTTTTTGCCTGATTGTAGGAGTTGATTTTTTGAGGGTCTAATCTTTAGGTAGACTAACTTGATCCTTGATAAGGGTCTTTGGGATAAAGACATTTCCCTTATTGGGGTCAGTTTGAGAATAGTCTATTTGTCCTAAAGATTTTTTTGGAGAGAGCTCCCATGTGGTTGAAAGTGTTGACAGTTTTGAAATAGATCCGAATCAGCATTGTAGCTAAAAGGATCTTGGGAGCATGTCTAGGTTATGCATTTTGATCTTTAGCTCTAAAGATTTGAGAATGTTTTTATCTTTAATCTTAAGGGTAAGGTCCGTATTACAATTACAATAAGCAAGACCATCATAATGGCTTGTGTCTACCATTCCTAGCAGTGAGTCTTTGTATTTGTTATGCCTACCATCTTTGAGACACATAAGGAGGGCACTGTCTAAACCCTTCCTGATCATAGGCATGATAGCTACTTGAACCAAGCCTAAACGGAGGAATTCAAATTTGTTTTTGAAAGTATTGATCAATTCTTGATCCAAAAGTGGTATCAATTCATGATCTTTTGAGAATGGGTTTTTTCAACCATTTTTATTCTTGAATCAGGTATTAACCAGTTTGTTTTGTAAATTGACTTGAGAGGAATCTTTGGGATAATCACTTTTGAGGGGTCAATTAATGGCTGGTCTATACTTCCCATTCTAGTACCTTCACGGAAAGAGAAAAAAGAAGAAGAGTTTCTAGATAAGAAACTAATCTCAATTTCAAGCCTACTTGCAGAATATTGAGTTTTAGTGCCATATGGGAAAGTATTGTGCCACAAGTAACCTGCAATGTCCCTTAAAGAAGTGACCTGTAGTACTGCTTTATAAAAGTGACATATTTTCCCAAATATGACTAACTGTCCTTGCCCTGAAAATGGTTCTCCTGGCCTTAAAGCGGGTCTACGGGATTACTGCCTTTAGAAAAAAAGGTTACTAAAGTCTTACAGCAAAACTAATACCAGCAAGGGCTGGATCGATTAAAAGACCATCCTTCTGAAACTGTAAGAGGGCTGGATTGGTTACTCAGTACTTAACCCACAAACTCAATATGCTGAAAGTAATCTAGAAATAAAAGATGAGAAACCCGCAATATTTTTTATGCAGAGACTACTCTACCACTCCCTTCCCTCCTTGGCTCTGATACCAAGATGGGTGATGTCTGTATGAAAACTTCCTTCATATTTGTTAAAGACCTAAATCAATTTATGATCCTAGGACCACCTTTTCTCAACATGATTAAGCCCTTCTATATGGATGAAGAAGGAATTAGAGCAAAATTCCTAGGACAAGATTTGTTCTTCCAATTCATTTATCCATCCTTTTACAAAACTCTCCAAGTCCTTAAGGATAGTTCCATGAACTTAATCCAAAAGAAACAAAAATAATTAGAATATTTGAAAGAAGAAGTTAACTTCAAAAGAATTGAAAATCAACTTCAAACAAATCAAATCAAAAATAAAATTCAAATAATCAAAATAAAATTGGTAAACCAAAATTGTTTTGACCTATCCAATGCCTTTTGGGCTAGAAAAAATCATATAGTGGATCTTCCATATGAACGCAGCTTTAATGAAAAATAAATATCCACTAAGGCAAGGTCCATTCAAATAAATACTCAAGTCTTAGAACATTATAAAAAAGAAATCCAATCTCTCTTACATAAAAAATTGATTAGACCAAGTTGATCTTTCTGATCTTGTGCTGCTTTTTATATAAAAAAAAAGCAGAAATAGAACGAGGAGTTCCTAGATTAGTCATCAATTACAAACCCTTAAACATTGCATTGAAGTGGATAAGGTACCCAATTCCAAACAAAAAAGTCCTCTTGACAAGGATCACAAAAGCTAAAATATTCTCAAAATTTGATCTCAAGTCTAGATTCTAGCAAATCCAGATATCCAAAAAGGATAGGTACAAAATTACCTTTACTGTCCCATTTGGGTAGTATGAATGGATGGGATGCCATTCGGCCTAAAAAATACACCTTCAGAGTTTCAAAGAATCAGCAATGAAATATTTATGCCCTACATCAAATTCATTATAGCATATATTGATGATATCTTAGTATTCTCAGAAACAATAGACTAACACTTCAAATACTTAGAAACCTTCTCCTACGAGGTAACAAGGAAAGGTCTAGTTTTTTCTGAAATAAAAATGGATCTTTTCAAAACTCAAATAAGGTTTTTAGGTTACGAGATAAATCAAGGAACCATCAAACCAATTCAAAAATCTTTAGAATTTGTATCAAAATTTTCTGATCAAATTTTAGAGAAAAGACAACTCCAAAGGTTCTTAGGTAGCCTCAATTATGTTTCGAACTATTATAAGGATTTCAAAACCATCACAAAACCTCTGTATAACAGGCTCAAAAAGAACCCTCCTTTATGTGGAAATAAACAACTAAAGCTGTAAAAATAATCAAGGCCCAAATCAGAGAATTATCCTATCTTAACCTCTCTGACCCAAAGCTATCCAAAATTATAGAAATGAATGCCTCAGACATAGGTTATGGAGGAATCTTAAAATAAAAAAGAAATAATAAAGAAGAACTCATTCAATATCATTCTGGCATTTGGAATGAAACTCAAAAGAAATACTCAATAATCAAAAAAAAAATTTTATCGATCATTTTATGTGTTCTCAAATTTTAAAATGATCTTTTAAATCAAAAATTTTTACTTCGAATTGATTGTCAGTTTATCAAATTTATTTTGAAAAAGAATGTTAAAAATCTTACTTCAAAACAAGTTTTCGCTCGATGGCAAGACATTTTTTCAATTTTTGATTTTTAAATTGAGTTCAAAAAAGAAAAGGATAATTCTCTTCTTGATTTTTTTTCTCGTGAATTCTTAGAGGAGAATCATTCTGATGGCCCCTAAGAAGTAACATCCTTCTTCTTCTCAAAATCCAACCCCAAAAGGATAAAAAAATTCAAACTTGATTTGAAATTGTTTCACAGGAAGAAGCCCAAAAGAAACAAACTATTCTCCTAACATCCACCAATAAATATGCCCTTTTGGACCACAAAACCACTGATCCAGCAGTAGATTTGAAGAAAACTTGATGATTCGAGTACAAAGACTTAAACTTGATTTTGATACAAAAAGAAAATTTGAGGATAAAAAGGAAGAACAGAAGGGTCTTGAGGAAGATTTTTTGGTGAGGAATCGGCTTCAAGGACCTGCCCTCCTTCATTAGCTTCCTTGACTTTTTATAGGCCTTGGCGAACTTTGACTTCTCTTGAATTCGGGGGGACTCGATCTGATGTCTCCATCCTTTTGATACTTGTTGTCTGAAAAATCATGGATGGAAAATCACGAGCTCCAGTTATTTTGGAAATACTAGGGATAGAAAACCATGGGCTGCTCTGGCATGTGCCAAAAGTAGTACTGGTTTTGGTTCTTTAGAGAGAGAATTTTTTTGCTTTTTGAATTGCTTGTCGTTTAATGCTTTTGTTGCTTTTGAGATGTTGTTCTTTTGTCCTTGAATATTCTTGATGTTGGAAAACCATGGAAGAAAATCATGGGCTCCAATGGTTTTGGTAAAAATCATGAGTCGACAATCCATGTGCCTTGGTGTTGTTGTGACCCGGATTATTAGATGTCAGCTAGTGGAGAAAGAAATCCCTCTGGCAGACTAGGTGATGTAGAATGTAAAGAGAAATTCTGATTTTTCGGACCAGATTCGTTCAGATCTGATCGGATCAAGAGATATATTTAAATTTTTTTTTGATTCAGATCAGATCTGGGATGTTTTAGATCTGATTCTTATTATTCTAATAATAAAAATAAAATCTAGATAAATTAAATTAAATTTAATTTACCTTGATGTAGGATAATCTTATTATCTGTTTGATGATCTTGTAAGTAGCAGAAGGTTTTGGATCTAGCCATGCAAGTGTCTGGCCTCTATCGATATCCACTCGGATTGGATCTGAAGATCCTCTTCTTCTCTATCACGTCTCCAAAAATCAGATTTGAATATGATTTGGAGGATCTGCAAAACAACTTTCGAAGATCAGCAGTTATCCTTTGCAGCAGCGCAGCCTTCTAGCTTTTTGTTGCCTTTCTCTCACCTAGATCGCACCAACTGGATCCCAAACTACTTTAGGCATGGAGAGGAGAGGGGGATGATGGACTTGGCATGGAGGAGGAAGAGAGAGGCAGCCTTGGGGCGTGGAGAATTATTGTCACTTTTGGGTTGGGCGCAGGGTCTTATTTGTAGACTATGCATGATCCAACTCTTCTTCATCCCAATCAATGACAACCCTTTGTGAAATCAGATCTAAATCTGATTGGTGGGAATAGAGTCCCTTGGATTCATCCTTAGATGGCGCCTAAGATCAGTCAAAGTTGGTTCTTAGGAGTCTAATCGGAATCTAAAAAAAAAAGATGGAGTCCCTGTCCAACAGGGACTCCTGGGCGCCTCAAACTTGGGCGCACGCCACCCTTAGCATGCGCCCTCCTCCTTGCAAGCTTCTAGTAGGGGGACAAGCCCCCATCAGCTTTCCAATATGTGTGTGACATGTGGACAGAAGTCAAAATGTCAATGGTCAACATTTGACCAGTCAAAGGTCAACTTTTGATCAAAGTCAAAGGATGAGAAATGACAGATGACCAAAATGGCAGGTATTGTCTTACAAAATAAGATAACCCTTTTCTGACCTAGACAAGCTCTAGTCAAGTCAAGTGAAGGCCTTTGATCGAGCATAAACTCCTTTGGCTCAATCAGGACAACTTTTTTATGATAGTAAAAGAAGAACGTTAGGTTCAATCGAGTGCTAGCACGATTTTTTTGAAACTAATTAAATCTCATTCAGATCAATTGAATTGGATCAGTTCAATTGATGATCACCAGATTCAAACCCTTATTTGTGTGACTCAGTTAGGTTCAGTTCTGTATGGTAATGGGATATGTCATGATCTCTATCTTCGACATCATCGAAACTTCTTTCGATGGATCAGAACTCTTCTGATTCAAATAGCTAGAATGATCGATCATCTAAATCATTCTAATTGCTCCCAAAATCCACCAGTGACACCTAGCAGTATATGGTAGCAACCCATCGAAGCTGAATGCGAACCTCTTGGTGCAGCTACCTGTGTGATTAAGTTCTTCTATCTTGAGCCCCTATCAGATTAGGGTTTAGGTGAACTCGTCGAACCCTAGTTTCTATCATATGATGTAATCATTCGATTCAAGTTCGATGTAAAAATCTAAATAGAAATTTTTTCTATTATATCACTCTACCATGGTCAGGAGCTTCTGGATTTGATTCTCATGATCATCATAGGGCTGCTCCTCTACCACCGAGGTAGATAGATTTCTTCTTGATGCAATCCAGTTCCTATAATGAACATGCTATAGCCAACATGCATATCAGGATTCTGAATGGCTAGAAGATCGAGTTATGGTGTAGTCAAACTATAACACCCTCAAGGTGAACTATCGATGCACCTCAGATCAAAGAACCAGACACACCACTGCAGCATCGAGTCAGTCATTGACGAGAAGGTAGACTTCCTAATGACTACTCAAGGTGGTCACGCTCAGTACTCTCATTCTCTAACGAGTATCTATACTTCCGCTCCGGTGTCTCCACATCGTAGACTCAAGACTCATCTACTAAAGAGAAGCGTTTGTATATGAATCTTTCGGATCAATCACCATCCTCGTGATGATCCTATGGTCGGAAGCATTTTATGAGTTAATAATGATTATTCATATCTTAAATTTTTAATTTTTGAAAATATGAATTATCATTATCATTAACTCAAAGAATGTATCACAGACACTAAATACACATATGTGATAGAAAATAATTCATTTTATTGATTATAGTCAAAATTATAAATTTTGCCCCTAGAAGTGTATTACAAGTGTCAGCCAATTCTGGCTTCTAGGGCACATATATCTAACAATCTTCCACTTATCCTAAAGCCAATTGGCTACAAGTCTAAGTCCCATCTTCTCAAGGTGAACTTCGATCTTCTGTTGGTCCGATGGCTTTGTAAGCGGGTCTGCCACATTGTCTATGGAGTCGACTCTTTTGACCTCGACGTAACCCTTTTCGAGGTAATCGCGGATGAGGTGGTATCGCCGCTCAATATGCTTGGATTTTTGGTGAGACCTCGGCTCCTTAGCAAGGGCTATGATGCCATTGTTGTCGCAGTAAAGAGGAATGGCATCTGATGGCATTACTCTGATTTCTTCAGCAAACTTCTTATACCAGAATGCTTCCTTCGCAGCCTCTGATGCAGCGATATATTCTGCTTCCATGGTGGAATCTGCTATCATGGTTTGCTTGGAACTCTTTCAGTTGACAGCACTATCATTGCATAGAAACAGACTCCCAGATGTCGACTTTCGATCATCTACATCGAACATGAAATCCGAGTCTGATATCCCTGGATTTGGAGTTCTCCGTTACCAAAAATCAACATCATATCCTTAGTTCTTCTTAAGTACTTAAGGATACATTTCACAGAAGTCCAGTATTCTTCATCTGAATTTGACTGATATCTGCTTGTGACACTCACAGCATGGGCTATATCAGGTCGTGTACATAGCATGGCATACATGAGGCTCCCTATTATAGAAGCATAAGGGATCTTGCTCATGCGTTCTATTTCCTCAGGTGTGCTAGGGCACATCTTCTTGGAAAGATGAATACCATGTCTAAAGGGTATTAATCCCTTCTTAGAGTTTTTTCATACTAAACCTCTTTAGTACTTCCTCTATGTACATCTTCTGTGAAAGTCCTAGCATCCTATTTGGTCTATCCCTATAGATCTTAATTCCTAGAATAAAGGATGCTTCATCTAGGTCTTTCATGGAGAATTTCTTGGACAACCATATTTTGACTATCGTCATCATGGGAATATCATTTCCAATAAGGAGGATGTCATCCATGTACAATACGAGGAAGATAACAGTGCTCCCACTGACCTTTTAGAAGACACACGGTTATTCTTCATTTTTGATGAAATCAAACTTTTTGATCACATCATTGAAATGAATGTTCGAGCTTCGAGATGCTTGCTTAAGTCCATATATGGACCTTTGCAGCTTGCAAACCTCATGATCAGTATCACTGGATGTGAAATCTAGCGGCTGTTCCATATAGATATCTTTCTCAAGATATCCATTAAGAATGCCATTTTCACGTCTATTTGTCATATTTTATAATCGAAATAGACTGCAATGGCAAGCAATGTGCGGATGATTTTAGCATAGCCACTGGGAAAAGGTATCCTGATAGTCAATGCCTTCGCGTTGACTATAACCTTTTGCCACTAGTCTAGCCTTGAATGTCTTACATTTTCATCTGCACCAATCTTTCTCTTGAAGATCCATTTACACCCAATAGGTACTATACCTTCTAGTGGATCTACCAAGATCCAGACTTGGTTTGAGTGCATCGAGTCAATTTCTGACTGCATTGCCTCTAGCCATTTCTTAGAGTCGATATTTGATATCGCCTCGTTGTAGGTTTTGGGATCTTCACTCTGAGCACCATTACCCATGAGGAACATTTTCTCTACTTCCTCTAAAATAATACCTAAGTATATTTCAGAGAGACGGAAAACTCTTTTCGATCTATGAGGTGGAGGAGGTAGTGTTGTTATTGGCTCAACCAGATTTGGTTCCAATTGGTCCTTAGCTCATTGTACTTATGAGACTTTCTCATCAAGCTTAATCTGCTTTCCAATGCCACTGTCTTGAATAAACTATTTTTCAAGAAAGATGACATATCGACTCACAATCACATTATGATCTTCTGGAATGTAGAAATAGTATCCTAATGACTCTTTAGGATATCCTCTGAATCAAGCTCTGAAGGACCTAAACTCTAACTTATCCGCTTGTTGTCTTTTGACATGAGCCGGACAATTCCAAATTCTGAGATGACTCGGACTTGGTTTCTTACCATGCCATATCTCATACGGTGTGGTAGGAACGATTTTAGAGGGAACCCTATTCAGTAGATAAATTGAAGTTAACAATGAGTGTCCCCAAAGAAAATCAAGGATTTCTGTGAAGCTCATCATGGATCGGACCATATCCAATAAAGTTTGATTTCTCCGTTCTAAAATTCCATTGAGTTGAGGTATTTCTGGTGGAGTCCATTGAGAGACTATGCCATTTTTCTTAAGATAATTTAGGAATTTTCGGCTAAGGTATTCACCTCCTCGATCTGATCGAAGAACCTTAATGGGTTTTTTGGTTTATTTTTCTACTTCATGTCTGAATTCTTTGAACTTTTCAAAAGCTTCAGACTTATGTCTCATAAGATACACATACCCATACCTAGACAGATCATCGATAAAGATAATGAAATAGATAAAATTGCCTCTAGCCGGTACATCAAATGGGCTGCATACATCAGTATGTACTAAGATAAGGAGATCTGTGGCCCTTTTTCCATATCCTATAAAAGGAAGTTTAGTCATTTTGCCTTGAAGACAAGATTTATAAGTTGGATATGATTCAAAAGTCAACGAACTCAATAGCCCATTTTTCTCTAATTTATTGATCCTATCTTCTACTATATGACCTAATCTTAGGTGCCATAGATACCTGTCGTTTGGACTATCCTAGATCGTTTGGCATTCATGTTTTGCTCGATAGTTAGAATAGATACATCAATATGTAGCTGATAAAGATCGTTAATAAGAAAACCATTTGCAATTTTATTTCTTTCATAAAGAATATTACAATGGTCCTTAAAGAAGGTAATCACATAGCCTTCTAGTTGCTAAGCATGAAACAGAAATTAAATTTCCTGCTAGCTGCAGGCACATAAATAACAGTCTTTTAAAACTAAGTCTAAACCAGATAGTAATTGAAGAGGGTATGTTCCCACCATGGCCACTGTAGCAACTCTTGCTCCATTTCTAATGCATAGGATCATGTCTCCATCCCTCAGCCTCCTTCTATCCTCAAGATCCCTGTATGGAAGTGCACAGATGAGCACTAGAACTAGAGTTAAGCTCCCAACTGGATGCAGAAAAAATCGTAAGGTTAGACTCAATAACGAGCATACCTCCAGAAGGATCTTCCTTCTTGTTCTTTAGGGTGGCCAGGTAAATAGGGCAGTTTCCGCTTTCAGTGGTCATTGCTATTGCAATGGAAAGACTTTCCTTGGACAGCAGCCTTCTTCTTCGGCTCTGCCTTCTTCTTATTTTCTCCTTCCATCTTCTGCTTTTTTGCAGACTTCGTTTTCTTTTCAGAAGACTTTCTTTTGGAAGAAGTCCATTCCATAGCAAGAACTGAGCCTTTAGAACCTTTCATAGAAAGCTCAGCAGTGACCAGCATGTTCATTAATTCGGCTAAAAAATTTTGAAGTTTATGCATATGGTAATTCATTATGAATTATCCATATACATCAGTCAAGGATTGCAGAATTACATCATTCTACAGATCTAAGTCTAACTTCACACCGAGCTTCTCAAGCTCTTCTAAGTCCTTGATCATTATCAGACAGTGATCTTGGACTGACTGTCCATCGTGCATCTTAGTCTTAAAAAGTCATTTCGTGACTTAATATTTGGCTATGCGACTCTGTTCACCAAACATCTCCTATAGGTGAGCAAATATTTGGCGAGCAGTCCCGATATCTTTATGTTGGTGCTGGAGCTAATCAGACATCGAGCCCAACATGTAATATCTGGTCTTATTATCTTCGTCTATCCATTTTTTCAAAGACACTCTCTGTTCAGTGGATGGATGGACTGGTAAGGTGGGAGGATCCTGATCCAATACATGCATTAACTTCTTGGAATTCAAAACTATTTTGTAGTTCCTGAGCCAATCTTTATAATTGGATTCGGTCAGTCTATGTGTATCCAGGATACGTGCCAACGGATTGGACGTAGATATTTTTCTGTAGAGAGTCAGATTCTAGTTAGATAATGTAATTATGATTTGACCAATTTATTTAGAAATTTTATTTTTAAATAAATTAGCTTCCACTATTTTGTCGGATCTTTACACTTCCTCTATAGAGATGCAAAAATCTCCACGATTAATGATTTCTAGTGGGTAGTGCGGTCTCACCAACTGACTCATCACCTCATCTAACAGTTATTGGTGATAGTTAGCCAATGAGTGAACAACTCTTGTTCAATGATTCTCTAATTATGGTGCACCCAAACTTGGTCTCTAATTCATGAATCTCATCGTATCTAGAATATTGATCCACTCCTTAATTAAGTCAGACCCACTATTGGCACAGATTGAATTCCTAATTATCTCTTATCGTATTCGAAATATTGAGTCCAACTCATCCTCCAGCCCATAGCATCCAATGCCTAATAGACATGGTTGCATTTTTTCGATGCAATTGAGTCATTGTATGCAGTCGAGAACAATCAACCGTAGGAAGGGTCCGCACATCTACAATGGTGGAAGACCTCAGACTTAATCTTTTCTTAGGAAGAATTGATTCAGGTCTCATTAAACTAGACTTGTCATAGTCATAACAATTATGACTAACCTAGTGGCATGGGTTAGCTCGGATTATTGACCACCTCAGATCAGAACTGTGTCAACAGATATGGCCAGGTAAGTGAGATCGGTGGAAGGAATATGCCATTAACTCGTACAAGAACGCATTCAGATCGAGTAGCTTCCAATTAAAAATCCAGTCGGTCGTATGTGCCAAACTTACCTTAGACACCAAATTGTTGAGTCAGAACCAATTGGGTTAGCCTACAATCCAGACTCTAACCTCTGAGCCTAATTAGGTCTTGCTTGATCGTGACTCGATCTTGACCCAGACTTAATCCTATTAGGCTGGTCAATTTAAGCATTGTTGATCCCATCTAACCAACTCTTGATTCGGTTTGATCAACCGCTTAGACCTAATTGAGCTACCCAAGCCCGAACCCAGTATTATGAATATGTCTTAGATCTAAAATTCTCAATTTTAGACCTAATTAATATTCCATAATCTTAATTTTTAATTAAGTAGGGTTCATAAACAAAATATGCACAATAAATCCTAGGGTTTCAGGATCTAGGATTTTGCAGAAAGTAAGTTTTGGATTTCTGATTAAGGACGAACGCGCAGCACCCCTACACGTCATAAGAACATCCCCATCGGAATGGAAGAGAGAGGGCCTTTAAATCCCTTCTTCGTTCTTATGATCCGGACGGCCAAGAGGAATGCCTTAATCAGGAACATGCAATACTATAAAATAGTTTTAGATCTATATCATATATCTCATATACAAATTAGATCTAATCATGGCATATTTTGCATACATCTCATGTATCGAATCATGCATATTTTTAGATCTAAATTATCTCATAATAATCTAAAAAATTAGATTTAAATTGATCTTATCAAAATAAATTCTAATCTAGACAACTATGTAGAACTATTCTACAACTAGTCTAGACATGCATCAATCATATCTCATATGATGTTAAAATTAAATAATTTTTATTTACTATTTTTTAGATATTATTATAATAATTATAATATTAAAAAAATAGTAAATAAATAGATCTAAAATATGATTTAATCAAATTAAATTGAAAACATGCAAGACTATTCTATAGAACTATTCTATTTTAGAACTAGTCATGCATATTTTCTAATCTTAGATCCAAATCATTTAATTTTAATTTTTTTTAATTTTAGATCTGATCACATCTCATGTGACATCTAAAATCACTTATTTTTTAATTAAAATAAATTTAAAATTAGATCTAAATACTTTTAGAACCTTGGCTCTGATACCAGTTGAAGGAAAATCCTGATTTTTCGGATCCAGGTTCGTTCAGATCTGATCGGATCAAGAGATATATTTCAAAAATTTTTTTCTTTGATCTAGATCAGATCTGAGATATTTTAGATCTGATTCTTATTATTCTAATAATAAAAATAAAATTTAGATAAATTAAATTAAATTTAATTTACCTTGATGTAGGGTAATCCTATTATCCTGTTTGATGATCCTGTAAGCAGCGGAAGGTTCTGAATTTAGCCATGCAAGTGTCTGACCTCTATCGGTATCCACTTAGACTAGATTTAGAGATCCTCTTCTTCTCTATCACATCTCTAAAAATCAGATCTGAATCTGATTTGGAGGATCTTCAAAACAACTTTCGAAGATCAGTAGTTGTTCTTTGCAGCAGCGCAATCTTTTGGCTTTCTGTCGCCGTTCTCTTATCTGAATCACACCAACTGGATCCCAAACTACTTTGGGCATGGAGAGGAGAGGGGGATGATGGACTTGGCATGGAGGAGGAAGAGAGAGGCAGCCTTGGGGCATGGAGAATTGTTGTCACTTTTCGGTTGGGCGTAGGGTCTTATTTATAGACTATGCGTGATCCAACTCCTCTTCATCCCAACCAATCATAATTCTTTGTGAAATCAAATCTAAATTTGATTGGTGGGAATAGAGTCCCTTGGATTCATCCTTAGATGGCACCTAAGACCAGTCAAAGTTGGTTCTTAGGAGGAGTCTAATCGGAATCCAAAAAAGAGATGGAGTTTCTGTCCAATAGGAACTTCTGGGTGCCTCAAACTTGGGCGCACGCCATCCTTGGCATGTGCCCTCCTTCTTGCCAGCTTCTGGCAGGGGGACAAGCTCCCACCAGTTCTCCAATAGGTGCGTAACACGTGGACAGAAGTCAAAGTGTCAATGGTTAACATTTGACCAATGAAAGATCAACTTTTGACCAAAGTCAAAGGATGAAAAATGGCAGGTGACCAAAATGACAGGTATTGTCTTATAAAATTAGACAATTCTTTTCTGATCTGAATAGGCTTCAGTCAGACTAAGTGAATGCCTCTGATCGAGCACAAACTTCTTTAGCTCAGTCAGGACAACTTTTTTATGATAGTAAAAGAAGAACGTTAGATTCAATCGAGTGGTAGCATGATTTTCTTGAATCTAATTGAATCTCATTCAGATTAATTGAACTGGATCAGTTCAATTGATGATCATCAGATTTAAACCCTTATTTGTGTGATCCATTTAGGTTCAGTTCTATATGTTAATGAAATATGTCATGATCTCTATCATTGACATCATCAAAATTTCTTTCGATGGATCAGAACTCTTCTGATTCGAATAGCTAGAATGATCGATCATCTAAATCATTCTAATTACTCTCAAAATTCATCAGTGACACCTAGAAGTATATGGTGGCAATCCATCAGAGCTGAATGCGAACCTTTTGGTGCAGCTACCTATGTGATTAAGTTCTTCTATCTTGAGCTCCGATCAGATTAGGGTTTAGGTGAACTTGTCAAACCCTAGTTTCTATCATTTGATGTAATCATTCGATTCAAGTCCGATGTGAAAATCTAAATAGAAACTCTTTCTATTATATCACTCTGCCATTGCCATGGACTTCTGGACTTGATTCTCATGATCATGATAGCGCTGCTCCTCTACCACTAAGGTAGATAGATTTCTTCTTGATGCAATCCAGTTCCTACAATGAACATGCTATAGCCAACATACACCTTAGGATTTCGAATGGTTAGGAGATCGAGTTATAGTGTAGTCAAACTATAACACCTTCAAGGTGAACTATCGATGCACCTTAGGTCAAAGAATCAGACACACCACTGCAGCATCGAGTCAGTCATTGACGAGAAGGTAGACTTCCTAATGACTACTCGAGGTGGTCACGCTCAGTACCCTCGTTCTCTAACGAGTATCTGTACTCTTACTTCGATGTCTCCACACCCTAGACTCAAGACTCATCTACTAAAGAGAAGCAATTATACACCAACCTTCCGGATCAATCACCATCCTTGTAATGATCCTATGGTCGGAAGCATTTTATGAGTTAATAATGATTATTCATGTTTTAAATTTTCAACTCTTGAAATTATAAATTATCATTATCATTAACTCAAAGAATGTATCACAGACACTAAATACACATATGTGATAGAAAATAATCCATTTTATTGATTATAGTCAAAATTATAATTTTGGCCCTAGAAGTGTATTATAAGTGTCAGCTAATTCTGACTTCTAGGGCATATATATCTAACAGAATGCTCTGGTTCACTTGAACTTATCGGTGAGCTTGATGAGGAACTCGTCTGGTGGTCGTGTAGTCTTCTTCTAAACTCTTGACTTGTGTTGTATGTGTTGGAGGTGGATGGACTTGCACCTAAAGCTCTTCTTGAAGGAGTGGACCGTCTTGCACCAACAGGTCTTCTCCTGTAAGCTTCAGTAAATCCTAGTAGGATTGCTGGGATTGTAATATAGCCCAGTAGGAGAGCTATTCTTGGGGAAGGACTCTGAGATATTTGGACACTCACATTTGAATACTTGGAATCATATGAACATCTACTTTATGTGGTTGCTCTGTGGTATTTATTGGGTTGCTTGTATCTGGATTGTTTGTGGCCATTGGAGAGAGAGGTCTAATTTTGATTTCAATTTGGATTTTGAGGATGGCACGGTGATGATGATGCCTCTGATGTCGTCGGTGGTGGTGATGGCTTCGGTGCCTTATCATGATTTACTGAAGATTGGTCTGGGAATGGGTCTACTTATAGTTGCTATGAGAACTATTGGGGAAGCTTACTTCATGTAGCTTGAATGACTTGATTTGGATGGATGACAGAACATCTTCTTTGGGTGATTTGATTTGAAGTGATAACTGAGCTTTTGCTTTACTTGTTATTGATAGATATGGCATCTTGTTGTCTTGTTGGAAATGGAGCATTTTTTGTTTTGATGGAGAGGCCAAAATGATGGAGAGGTCATCTTTTGCTATTAGTGACTTGATGAGGAATCTTTGCTTGCTTTTCCTTCATGAGGGTGTTCTTGCAAAGAAAATTAAGAGTACTCCACAATTAGTTAGGTGGATGGTTAGATAAAAAAAAACATATATTTTTTCTTTTTTCTTTTTATCCTTTTTTTTTTCTTGTTTTTTCATTTTTTGACATAGCTTGTTGAGTTAAAGGACCCGCCTCATGGTTTCTTCTTATGATGCTTCTTTTGGGGTATTGTTCTTCATATTGTATCTTTTTGAGATAGTTTTTTAGATTAAGGAGAATATTCTAAGAACTTTCATTTCTATCCAGGATGGTTTTTGGTAAACCTTTTGTTAACCAAATTCTTCCATCTATCTAACATTTTTGATTCTTTAGAATATTAGCCATCCAATAAACATCAAGATAATTTGCAATTATGAAATCTTCAATATTGAGGGCTTCAATGAGGTTGTAGATAAGGTTTGCTTCAGGTCTTGTTTGCATTGTAAATATGTGGTCATTTTGTTGAGGCAAAATGATATCATAGATTTAGAATGGGAAAACCACATCATATTCTCTTTTCCTTAATTTCACTGTAGATTCTTACTTTTAATTGTCTCTAGTAATTTCTGGCATGAAGTAAGACATCAGAAACCACTCCTGAGAAAATATCAGTAGAGAGGCTATAGTCGACTGTTGCTATTTTGACAAGTTCTTTATAGAGGGCTCTTATCTATTTTGACAAGTTCTTTGTAGAGGGCTTTTATCTTTAGCTCATTGTTGTTTCTGTTGATGTTGGGTATTGAGAGTTTTGGACAAGTACACCATTCAATAATAATATACTTGAAAAGCATTTTGAACAACTATTTTGTTTCATTGGGTTGGATCATCTTGTGAAGAATGATTTCTTGAACTTCTGAAGGTAGAACCTTTTGGACTGCTTTCTAGCGGTTGAATCTTTTTTCTTGTTAAATTTTTTCTTGGGAGAGTTTTGCATGGAATAGTAGTGCAAACATATTTGTAGAGATTGGGAAAAAGAATTTTGTTGAGATTGGGAAAAGAGGAATCTTTTGGACTTGTTTTTGGGAAGCTTTTTGTTGTAGTAGTGAATTTGAGAATATTGAATTCTTAGAAATGGAATTTTGAGAAGGAGAAGGATGTTGTTTGTTAGGGGCCATCAAAATGATTTTCCTGTAAGAATTCACAAGAAAGAAAATCAGGGAGAGAATTATTCTTTCCTCTTTTGAACTCAATTTAAAAAATCAAAAATTGAGAGAATGGCTTACCATCTGACGAAAACTTATTTTGAAGTAAGATTTTTAACATCCTTTTTTAAAATAGATTTGGTCGATTGACAATCAATTCGAAATAAAAATTTTTGATTTAAAAAATTACTTTAAAATTTGAGAGCACATAAAACTATTGATAAAATATTTTTTTTGATTGTTGAGTATTTTTTTTGAGTTTTATTCTAAATGCTAGGATGGTATTGGATGAGTTCTTCTTTGTTATCTCTTTTTTGCTTTAGGATTCCTCCATAACTTATGTCTGAGGCATTCGTTTCTACAATTTTGGATAGGTTCGGGTCAGAGAGGTTAAGACATGATAATTCTCTGATTTGGGCCTTGATTATTTTTACAACTTTGGTTTGTTTGTCTCTGTATGGAGGAGGGTTCTTTTCGAGCCTATCATACAGAGGTTTTGTGATGGGTTTGAAATCCTTATAATAGTCCGAAATATAATTGAGGCTATCTAAGAACCTTTGGAGTTGTTTTTTCTCTAAAATTTGATCAAAAAATTTTGATGCAAATTTTAAAGATTTTTGAATTAATTTAGTGGTTTTTTAGTTTATCTTGTAATTATTGAGAATAGTGTCCCAAAGCCAATCATCAGTTTATTGACGATTGAGCTATTTTATGAAATTATATATAAATTATTAATTAAATAAAAATTATTCTAGCTTTTTCATCATAAATCTTTCATCTTCTAATGAACTCTTATTTGTTATGATGAAATTCTTAGGACTATTTAGAATCGACAAAGGAGAATTTGTTGTTTAGTTCTTAAATATGTTCATGATCAAATGATACGTTGTTATCAAAGATGATAATGCTTATCGAGTATAGGTTGGTGTGTGTCATATAAATTGATTATCTTCTTAACCAAGAAGTATGGAGACACTGGTATGGTATGTAGGTGAGATATAGAAATATATCTGCACTGAATGTGACCAACTCTGGAGCTTTTCTGCTATCAAGAATTGCTCTGATTGAATATGAGCATAAGTGTCCCTCCGACCTGAGATTACCATGGTGACTTCCAAACAACTCATTATGCTTTGGTGTCGGACTATCTAAATTTCTAATTCAGTAATGCAAGATTTTTGGATACAATAAAGTACTTGAGGAGTCAGTGCATGTATCAAGATGGGATTGACCACTTCTAGATTTAGGAGTTGTATTCAATCATGTCTCAGGATAGGATAGTCCTAGTGAAGGGTCACAGGACTAATTACTTTGAGACATGATTTGGATGTATCTTCCCGGGTTGATAGTTAAATCCTAAGTCATCCTATGCACAGAGATTAAAGGGATAAATAATGCAGTAACCATATTCACGTAGGTTCTAAATGTTGCGATTGCACTATTCGACCTATTTGAACGTCGGGTACCATTGGTAGATGGTCACTTCGATTAGTATAGAAAATTGGCTCCTGTGCTATCGATTCATGTTCGACCCTGCGGGGTCACACACACTAAAGAATCCTACTCGATCTAATGGCTGATCTAGAGAGGTTTAATTAGTAAGTTTGATCACTAATTAACTCAATTTGATTGAGTAATTATTTTTGGATCAAGACCAAATGAATTGGATTTATTTGGATTTGACTCGATTAGATTATAAGATGATCTAATCATCAAGGAGGTTTAATCTCTGATTTGATCAGGAGTTTGGCTTGATTAATTTCTGATTTGATGAGGATTTAACTGAGTCTAATTAAGTCTAAATAAGTTAGATTTAATTTGGTCTAATTGGGCCTAACCAATTTGGATTGGATTGGTTTAATTGGATGATGAATAATAGACTAGTTTGACTAGTCTTTTTATGCATCATATCATCCTTTATTTTGTGCCATACTATCTCCACGAAAGAGGTTTCCCGTGAATATTTTTTTCCACGCAAGGGAGAACGTGCGTTCTTCCTTCTTACGTGCCATATGGATTAGATTTAATCTGATTATAAGTTCAATTCAAATAGGATTTGAGTTTGAATGGGTAACCGCTTGATCTAAATCTTTCCCTCATGCCTCTCTTAGTTTGTGCGATCTATAAATTATTTGATTTTATGGGCATATAGAATAAAGAGAACCCAATGAAGAGATGAGAGAGCAATGGAGGGAAGAGACTTAATGGAGAGAAGAGAAAGTCTCTTCTCTCCGTGCGTGAGAAAAATCAGAAAAGAGTTCTAAGCATAAAGGTTTTTTGGGTGAGTGCATATCCTAGAATTTGTCTAGGATTTGGGATTTAGATTTATGAGGAACGAGGGTCGTAAGTACACAGGTTTTGGTTAAAATCTCTGCTAAATCTCTTCTTTATTCATTAGGATCCAGAGCATCCAAAGATCCAGCGAAGAAGATCAAAAGAGTTTGATCTGCATCAGTCTACAAAGACTTCTATATGAGCTAGCACTCGGAAGGAGTTGATCGAGATCAGAGCCTCATGTGGATTATCCATGGAGGCTAGATACGTGTATGGCTGCGTCGCGATGATCAAATCTACATCGAGGAGATGAGATTATGGATTTCATCTATCCATAAAAAGATAACATATTCTGAACACATAGAGCAGTAAAAATAGTTTTACTACAGTTGCTATTTTTATTTTCAGATATGCATGCATATATGATACATTAGATCCTATGGCGCGTATGATTTTTTAGATTAGATCTATAGCTCTTATTATTAATATGATTAATAATTTTTTCGCTGCATTTATTTTTTAAAATTTTTTTTCGAAAGTAGAGCTAGAAATCTTGTGCACCACCTTCAATTAGTATCAGAGCTGTAGGTTCTTTGATGTGTTATATATGCATGTTTAGATTAATTTTAGATTAGATCTAAATAAAAATTTGATCTAAAAAATAAAAATGATAATCGCACGGACTGTAGGTTGTCCTAATGTAAGGTTTATCCCTTACAGTGGAGAGGTTGTCCTGGTATATTGCAATCTAGAAAATTGATCATAAAAATTTTAGATTAGATCTAATGATTTTTATGATGTGTTTGAAGGTTTTAATTTGATTTTATCATAAAAAAGTATTTAGAATAGATGTAAATAATTTTATGATTTTTATGTAGAGTACATAGTTTTAGATTAAACCTGAATAGAATCTTAAGAAGCTTCAGTTCTTCGATCGAGTCGGCTCTATCAGGAATCGAGCCGGCTCTATCAGGAATCGATCAGTGTGCCAACATGATACGATTTCTGGATTGATGCTCTAGTCGGCTCGGCTTCAATTCGGGTTGGCTCGGATGGGATCCAAGCCTGCCCAATGGGAAAGATGGCCATTGGGCCCTTTGCCTGAGCCGGTTGTCTTAGAAATTAAGCCAGCTCGGCTTCTGCTCGGGCCAGCTCCGATAGGATCCAAGCCAGCCCGACTGAGATGTTGGCTGAATATCATATTTTTTTGGTTTTATGTGATCAAATATACATTTAGTGCTTGTTTATGAAATAAGCCGATCCATTTTTGAAATGAGTTGACCTATTTAGTGAAACAATGCTAGGATGTAAAGAACCTTTCTAAACTTTTAAAAAATATTTTCGAAATATCGAACCCCAATCCTCAGCCCTAAAACTTAATTGAGAATTAAGTATGATGAATTATGTTCTAGAATTATGAATTAAAGATTTTAAGTCATTGATCATAAAATATGAGTTATCGAGTTAGTCAAATTAGGTCCATTTATTGGGTTAGACTTAAGGTTAGTTAAAGAATGGACTAAATTAGAGTAATTGATCAAATCTAACTAAATATTGATTTAGATTAGGTCAAGGACTCTTTAGATCAAATTATAATAGTTGTAGTTGGTCAAGTCCATGCTTTTAACGAGGACCAAATGGGCTTGATTTGTGGCTACACGGTCGAACCTAAAATTGCTAGGATGGTCAAAATTGAAATTAATGAATTGGATGGTGTCTAAGGTAAGTCTGACAGCTCAGATCAGTAGTTTTTAATTGGGAGCTACTCGTACTGATTTGGTCTTTGACGAGTTAATGATATATTCCTTTCTTTGATCTTACTTATCTGGCCATCCTGGTGAATTAGGTTTTGATTAGATCACTTGGTGATTTAGACTCACCCATGTCAATTAGCTAAATCAGTTTGACTGATTTAGTTGCTCGTATTGCCGACTTTAATTAGGTCCTTATTGATCTAACTTGATGAAGTCAGTGGAAGGATCCAAATTGGCTGGTTAATTCTTCTTAAAATCGATTAATAAAATTTTTTAAAATTACTGGATCCTTAAAATGATGAAGTTATGGTGATAATTAAGTCATAGCCTTCCATTAAGTTGAGTGATAATGGGTCTATTAGTTTAATAATTATTGGAGGTCCAAAGATCTGGTGCTTATTGACTAATGAAATTATCATTCATAATATGATAATTTGATCGTATCTTTCTAATCGTGGTCAAGTTGGCCGACCAAAGTCGGACTTAATCATTTATTGATCTGATGCACCAATTATGGTCATGTTAATGGTTGGACCTAACTGGATCTTTTCAGTAGAGGCCAAAGTCTACTGATTAGACTTTTGGGATAAAAATTAAATTACTAGAAGTTGTTTGGTGAAACAATTAGTTATGAACCTATCCATAGGTGCACACGAGTTGACCAATGAAAGTTGGGCTCATGTGTAGTCTATGTGGATTCTAGTACCCATTAAAAAATTAGAAGTAATTTTTTGAATTAGAAGTAGAGGCTATCAATTCGAACAAAATAGTGGAAGGACCTTTAGATTGAAGTCTAAGTCTTTAGCGTAAATAATTCATATACTAATTAAGTCTATGGTTTTTCTTTTGTGCAGAAATGGCCACTATCCTGTTGCTTCGATTATTATTGGACAATGACAAACTCATTGGACCCAACTTCGATAGCTGGTATCAAAAGTTGAAGATCGACCTGGAGCATGAATTGATCTTATATGTATTGATTGATCCAGCATCTGAGAAGCCAACCCTGAATGCTATTAAGGCGGTGAGAGACACTTACCAGATGTGGCTCAATGATCGCACCATCGTTTGGTACATTATGCTAGCGGTAATGAATGATGAGTTCAGTCACAAGTTTGAAAATACCTAGCTCGAGGAGATGCTTCAAATGTTGAACGACTCCTTTGGCACGCCTGACAACATTGAAAAGCATAAGACTAGTACCATTTTCAACGCTCGTATGTGGGATGGGGCATCAGTCATTGATCATATATTATACATGATCGAGATGATTGAATGCCTGGGTATATTTGGGTTTTTCCTGTATGAGCAGCTCAGGAAGAATGCGATTCTTAATCCATTGCCCAAGTCTTTCCTTCCATTCCTTACTCATTTCAGAATGACAAAGCATGTAGTGAACTACTATGGATTATTCGGGTTACTGCAGAACTTTTAGAAGGATCATCAACTCTAAAAGTGGTCGGTGAATGTAGTAGGAGGATCTTCTTCTGGTTGACCTTTTGAGAAAGGAAAGAAGAATAAGGTGCAGCCTTATACTGGGACATCAGTATAGGGTCAGACCAAGAAGCATAAGCTCGACCAGAGCCAGACGAAATGCTTCTTTTGCAAGAAGTGGGGCCACTGGAAGAGGAATTGTCCTCAGTACATTGCTTTACTGGATTCGAACAGGCCGAGGAGGAAGCAAGTAGTTGCTGTGCAAGATAATTATATGATAACCCCTTGCAACTTCTCAATTTATGATACTACTGCTTATGTATTAAATACCGAAAGTCCTTATCATATTTATAATTTGATGCAGGATTTACAGGTCAATAGGAGATTTGGTGCAGGCGAGAGATTCCTAAATGTTGGAGATGGAAGATAAATTCCAGTTCTAGTTTTAGGAATCATGAATCTTATAATCAATTCTCATTAAGTTATTTTTAGTGTTTGTTACTTTTGTCCAAATTTTTTATTGAATGTAATTTCTGTAGGTCTTTTGGTTAAGAACAGTTATCAGTTTTCAATAAAAGTAAATTTTTGTGATATCATTTTGAATGGTGTTATAGTTTGTATTGGATAATTGAATAATGGAATATATCTATTATCACAATCTGTTAACATAGTCCAGACATTCGATAAATGCCATAGATTAGATGAAGTGTGAAAAGTCTATCTTTGGCATTATAAGCTAGGTCACATCAACAAGAACAAAATAAACAGGTTGGCTTAAGAAGGAATTCTTAAGGTCAGTGATTGTGAATCACTTCTGATCTGTGAGTCTTGTCTCCTTAAAAAAATGACCAAATAATCTTTTATTGAAAATGGTGAACGTGCTAGTGAACTCCTAGATCTAGTACATACTGGTGTATATAGACCCATGAGCACAAGCACTAGAGATGGATATTTCTACTTCATAACCTTCACAGATAACCTATCGAGGTATGAATATGTCTATTTAATGAAGCATAAGTTGGAGTCGTTTGAAATATTCAAATTATTCCATAATGAGGAAGAAAAGCAAACTAGGAAGAGTATTAAAACTCTTTGGTCTGATCGAGGGGGTGAGTATCTTTCCAATAAACTTCTGACATATCTTGGGGAGAATGGAATTCTCTCTCAATGGACTCATCCTAAAACACTATAGCATAATGGTGTATCCAAACGGAGGAATCAGATCCTGTTGGACATGATTCAATATATGATGAGGTTTGCCAGTCTACCGGTCTTTCTTTGGGGATATGCGCTCAAGTCAAGTTGTTATATTCTAAATAGAGTTTCGAGTAAGTCTATTTTTAAAATGCCATATGAGATGTGGATAAGGCATAAACTAGTACTCTCGTACCTTAGGATTTAGGGATGTCCGGCTTATGTCAAATGTTTAGTAACAGACATGCTCGGATCTAGGTCTGACAAGTGTAGCTTTATAGGGTACCCAAAAGGGACCAAAGAGTATTACTTCGACTTAGCTGATGAATAAAAAGTGTTTGTCAGTCTTAAGGTTGTCTTTTTAGAAAAAAAATTTCTTGGTGAAGGGACTAATGCCTCTAAGATTAAGCTTGAGAAAGTTCTGCAAGTAGAAGAACAGATACAAGTAGCTGAATCTGAATCAGATTTGATTCGATCAGACTCGAAGCCTACTGAACTTGTATCCTTAAGACGATCTGGTAGAGTACCACGTCAGTCGGATAGATACTATGATTTCTTGGTCTGGGATGGAGATCCTATCGAACTCGATGAGAATGATGAAGATCCGATCACCTACATGGATGCAATGTAGAGATTTTACTCTAAAAAATGGCTTGACGTCATGCAATCTGAAATGGAGTCTATGAAGGTAAATGATGTATGGACATTGGTTGACCCACCCGAAGGAATAAAATCTATAGGATGTAAGTGGATCTTCAAAAGAAAAAGAGGTGCAGACGAAAAGATGGAGACTTATAAAATCCATCTTGTTGCCAAGAGGTATTGTCAACGTTATGATATTGACTATGATGAGATGTTTTTTCTTGTGGCAATGCTCAAGTCCATTCGAATCATGCTTGTGATAATCGTGCATCTGGACTATGAAATCTGGCAAATGGATGTGAAAATAACTTTTCTAAATGGAGAGTTGGATGAAAATGTGTATATGATACAATCTGAAGGTTTCACATTCACAGATGAGTCTAAGGTGTGCAAGCTTCAAAAGTTCATTTATAGACTGAAGCAAGCTTCTTGGAGTTGGAATATACATTTTGATAGGACGATCAGGACGTACGGCTTCGTTAAGAATGAAGAAGAGCCTTGCATATATAAGTGGGCTAATGGTCTAGTAGTTGTATTCCTTATTTTGTATGTGGATGATATTCTCTTAATCGAAAATGATATTCCTGTATTATAAGGAATAAAGATCTAGCTGTCGTCATAGTTCTCCATGAAGGATGTAGGAGAAGCTTTCTACATCTTAGGGATGAAGATCTATAGAGATAGATCTAAAAGGTTACTTAGGTTGTCTCAGTCCGTATACATTGACACTGTACTGAAGAGGTTTAGCATGGAGAATTTTAAGAAAGGCTATTTATCGATAGGCCATGAAATTTCTCTCGAAGAGAAATTATCCGATAGCACCTTCAGGGAGAGAGAGCGTATGGGTAGAATTTTATATACTTCAGCAATGAATTCTATCATATACGCCATGATATGTATGAGATCAGATGTGGCAAACTCACTAGGGATAATGAGTAGAAACCAATCTGATCCAGGAGAGAACCACTAGAAGATTGTTAAAATTATCCTGAAGTATTTGAGAAATACTAAGGACCAGTGGCTTATTTATGGTGAATCAGACTTGAAATTTATGGGGTTTACAGACTCCAATTTTTAGTCTGATCATGATGACAGCAAGAGTGTGTTGGGATATATTTTTATCCTTAATGGTGGAGCAGTCTGTTGGAAAAGTTTCAAACAGCACACCATGGCCAATTCAGTATGGGAGGTGGAGTATATTGCTACATCAAATGCTTTCAAAGAAGCGGTATGGCTGAAGAAGTTCATTACCGAGCTCATAGTAGCATCCTCCCTTGATGATCTAGTTTTGCTCTTCTACGATAGCTCTAGAGGCATTGCTTAGATGAAGGAACCAAAAGCACACAAGCGGATGAAGCATATTCTGCGCTGCTTCCATCTTGTCTGAAAGATTGTGGATTGAGGTGATGTTAATCTTCAGAAGATCGATGGGAAGAAGAACCTGACTGACTCATTCACTAAAGTCATTGCGATGAAGGAGTTCGACGATTTCAAGTCGAAGATGAGTATACGATATTGTTGGGGATAAACCCCGCTCTCATCGAAGTCTAGTTCGATGCCTAGCCTAATGCAACAGGTAGCCACGGAAGAGCTTCAGCAGATGGGTCTTAGCCGAACTCCTTCAGTCGGTCGAACTCCTCAATGGTCGAGCTCCTTTGGACTCCCAACGGTCGGATCTTAGCTGAACTCCATCCAGATGAACTCCTTAGTGGTCGAGCTTCAATTGGACTCCCACGAGAGCCAAACTCTTTCTGCGCTCTTTCAGCCAAACGCCTGTGGGAGCCGAACTTCCTTCATGCTTCTCCTTCGATCGGACTTCTTCGAAAGTCGGACTCCTCTCAGACATCCCCTTCGGCCGATCGGACTCCTCAACGGTCGAGCTCCTTCCGAACTCCCCAGCGATCGAGCCTTAGCCGCACTCTTCCAGTCAGACGCCTGCGAGTGCCGAACTCCCTCCGCACTCCTCCAGCTGAACTCCTTTCGAGCTTTCCCTTGGCCGAACTCCTCTAGAAGTCCGAACTCCTCTAGAATTGATACATATCAAAGTCCACCAATCAATGCCTGCTTTCTCAGAGCCATGGCTATTAAATTTGGATGAACTATCGCCATCAATTTGCCACAAACGACGCGATAGGATGACATGGTCACTGGCGACACCACTCTCTCCGTAGCCAGCCGCGTGTGGCCCACGACCCATCAGTATGATTGTCACTATCCGCCTGACGATGCCTTCCTCTTCGTACCGAACTTCGTATGGCCCCGAGCGGCCTACGGTTGGACGATATGGCCATCACCATCAATCAAGCTTCACCTATAAAAAGGATCCTCCAGATACGCTAACTTGAAGCTCTAAGCTCTCCTCTCCTTCTTTAAGCTTTGCGGAGCTTATTTTCGAGCACTCCATTCCTATTGGCCAGAGCTGACTTGATCGTCGGAGGGTCCTGTTGGAGCCACCCCCCATCGGCTCCAGATGGAACTTTGTTTTGCAGGTCCTCGATGGCGACCTCATCCTCCTCCGCTCCAGTCAGATCCGACGATGATCAGTTTCTGCACCAACAGATTGGTGCTAGAAAGTGGGCACTAAACCTCCGAGGTTTTCTTGTTCTTAAAGGAGTGCTCGACGATGATTTCTCACTTCTCTCTTCAGAGATCTATCTTCTTCCTCTCTAGAGTTCTTTTTCGAAGAGAAAATGCCTCTCAGGAGAGCTTCGACTCGGTAATCGGCGGCCTCCGTGCTAGGTCCATCTGCTCCTGCATCAGCCCCGACAGCTCAGGTTCCATTTGAAGCCACCATAGATATGGAGCAGTTCAACCTACTGGTCCAGCAGGTTCGTAGCCTCGCCAAGATGATGCAGACCGTGCGATGGCTTCTGGCGGAGACTTTGCCAGCAAATCTGCTATGAGGATGCCAGGAACCAGCCTTAAGGAAGAGCATTTGGCCTAGCTTACCAATCACCCTTAGGAAGGAGAAATAGAGAGCAGAAATTCTCCCCTAGAAGGCTTCACAGGAGGGCGGAATGAAGTTTGGCATGAGCGAGGCCATCGAACTCCCCCTCGAGCTCATCATCAAGGAAGCCCCGACAAAGGAGCATGAAGTTCTCCCGCAGAAGGTGTCACAAGAGGCGGAATGAAGTTCGATCGCGTTCATGACCTCCCCAGTGCAAGTGAGGCCGAACTCCCTCTCGAGCTCGCCATCAAGAAAGTCTCGACAAAGGGGCATGAAGTTCTCTCGTCGAAGGTTTCATAGGAGGGCTGAATGAGGTTCAGCATGTGCGAGGCCGCCGAACTCGCCATCAAGGAAGCTCCGATAAAGGGGTATGAAGTTCTCCCATCGAAGGTTTCACTTGGCTGCATTTCCAAATTCTCTTTCACTTAGAATTAGGGTTAGGTGAAGAAAAATCCTGATTTCCGGTCCAGGTTCGTTCAGATCTGATCAGATCAAGAGATATATTTCAAAAATTTTTCTCTTGATCCCAATCAGATCTTGATATGTTTCAGATCTGATTCTTATTATTTTAATAAATAAAATAAAATAAGATAAATTAAATCAAATTTAATTTACCTGATTTGGGTAATCCTATTACCCTGTTGATGATCCTGATTGCAGCGGAAGGTTCTGGATCTAGCCACGCAAGCGCCTGGCCTCTACCGGTATCCACTCAGGGTTGGATCTGGAGATCCTCTTCTTCTCTATCACACCTCCAAAAATCAGATCTGGATCTGATCTGGAGGATCTTCAAAACTCTTTTGAAGATCAGCAGTCGTCCTTTGCAGCAGCGCAGCCTTCTTGCTTTTGATCGCCTTTCTTTTGATCTGGAATCGCACCAACCAAGGTCCAAAACTCCTTTTGGACGTGGAGAGCAAGAAGGAGAAGAAGCTTTGGCATGGAGGAAGGAGGGGAGAGGCAGCCTTGGGGCGTGGGAAATCTCTATTGAATTATCTTAATCTGAGTTGGGCGCAGGGTCTTATTTATAGACTAAGCTGTGATCCAACTCCTCTTCCTTCCCAACCAATCACAACCCTTTGTGAAATCAGATCTAAATCTGATTGGTGGGAATAGAGTCCCCTGGATTCCTCCTTAGAGGGCGCCTAAGACCAGTCAAAGTTGGATTCTTAGTAAGAACTCTAATTGGAATCCAAAAAGGAGAGGTGGAGTCCTTGTCCAACAAGGACTCCTAGGCGCCTCCAACTTGGGCACACGCCTAGGGTTGGCGTGCGCCCTTCTCCTTGCCAGGTTCTGGCAGGGGGACAGGCCCCCACCAGCTCTCCAATAGGTGCATGACATGTGGTCAAAAGTCAAAGTGTCAATGGTCAACGTTTGACCAGTCAAAGGTAGACTTTTGACCAAAGTCAAAGAACAAGAAATGGCAGGTGACCAAAAATGGCAGGTAATGTCTTACAAAATAAGACAACCTTTTCTGACTTGGACAACCTCCAGTCAGACCATATGAAGGCCTCTGATTGAGCACAAACTCCTTTGGCTCAGTCAGGACAACTTATTTATGATAGTAAAAGAAGAACGTTAGGTTCAATCGAGTGCTAGCACGATTTCCTTGAACCTAATTGAATCTCATTCAGATCAATTGAACTAGATCAGTTCAATTGATGATCACCAGATTCAAACCCTTGTTTGTGTGACCCAGTTAGGTTCAGTTCTGTATGGTAATGGGATATGTCATGATCTCTATCATCGACATCATCGAAACTCCTTTCGATGGATCAGAACTCTTCTGATTCGAACAGCTAGAATGATCGATCATCTAAATCATTCTAATTGCTCCCAAAATCCACCAGTGACACCTAGCAGTATATGGTGGCAACCCATCAGAGCTGAATGCGAACCTCTTGGTGCAGCTACCTGTGTGATTAAGTTCTTCTATCTTGAGCCCCGATCAGATTAGGGTTAAGGTGAACTCGTCAAACCCTAGTCTCTGTCATATGATGTAATCATTCGATTCGAGTCCAATGTGAAAATCTAAATAGAAACTCTTTCTATTATTTCACTCTGCCATGGCCATGGGCTTTCTGGACTTGATTCTCATGATCATCATAGGGCTGCTCCTCTACCACCGAGGTAGATAGATTCCATCTTGATGCAATCCAGTTCCTACAATGAACATGCTATAGCCAACATACACCTCAGGGTTCCATATGGCTAGGAGACCGAGTAATGGTGTAGTCAAACTATAACACCCTCAAGGTGAACTGCCGATGCATCTCAGGTCAAAGAACCAGACACACTACTGCAGCATCGAGTCAGTCATTGACGAGAAGGTAGACTTCCCTAATGACTACTCGAGGTGGTCACGCTCAGTGCCCTCGTTCTCTAACGAGTACCTGTACTCTCGCTCCGGTGTCTCCACACCGTAGACTCAAGACTCATCTACTAAAGAGAAGCGATTGTACACCAACCTTCCGGATCAATCACCATCCTCGTGATGATCCTATGGTCGGGAGCATTTTATGAGTTAATAATGATTATTCATGTCTTAAATTTTCAACTCTTGAAAATATGAATTATCATTACCATTAACTCAAAGGATGTATCACAGACACTAAATACACATATGTGATAGAAAATAACCCATTTTATTGATTATTAGTCAAAATTATAATTTTGCCCCTAGAAGTGTATTACAAGTGTCAGCCAATTCTGGCTTCTAGGGCACATATATCTAACAATCTCCCACTTGTCCTAAAGCCAATTGGCTACAAGTCTAAGTCCCATCTTCTCAAGGTGGGCTTCGATCTTCTGCTGGCCCAACGGCTTTGTAAGTGGGTCTGCCACATTATCTGCGGAGTTGACTCTCTTGACCTCGAACGTAACCTTTCTCAAGGTAATCGCGGATGAGGTGGTATCGCCGCTCAATGTGCTTGGACTTTCTGGTGAGACCTCGGCTCCTTAGCAAGGGCTATGGCGCCATTGTTGTCGCAGTATAGAGGAATGGCATCTGATGGCATTACTCCAATTTCTGCAGCAAACTTCTTGTACCAGAATGCTTCCTTTGCAGCCTCTGATGCAGCGATATATTCTGCTTCCATGGTGGAATCTGCTATCACAGTTTGCTTGGAACTCTTCCAGCTGACAGCTCCACCATTGCACACAAACAGACTTCCAGATGTCGACTTTCGATCATCTATATCGGACATGAAGTCCGAGTCTGTGTATCCCTGGACTTGGAGTTCTCCATTACCAAAGACCAACATCAATATCCTTAGTTCTTCTCAAGTACTTAAGGATACATTTCACAGAAGTCCAGTGTTCTTCACCTGGATTTGACTGATATCTGCTTGTGACACTCACAGCATGGGCTATATCAGGTCGTGTACATAGCATGGCATACATGAGGCTCCCTATTGCAGAAGCATAAGGGATCTTGCTCATGCGTTCTATTTCCTCAGGTGTGCTGGGGCACATCTTCTTGGAAAGATGAATACCATGTCTGAAGGGTATTAATCCCCTCTTAGAGTTTTCCATACTAAACCTCTTTAGTACTTCCTCTATGTACATCTTCTGTGAAAGTCCTAGCATCCTATTCGGTCTATCCCTATAGACCTTAATTCCTAGAATAAAGGATGCTTCACCTAGGTCTTTCATGGAGAATTCCTTGGACAACCACATCTTTGACTGATGTCAACATGGGAATATCATTCCCAATAAGGAGGATGTCATCCACGTACAATACGAGGAAGACAACAGCGCTCCCACTGACCCTTTTGAAAACACATGGTTCCTCTTCATTTTTGATGAAACCAAACTTTTTGATCACATCATTGAAACGAGTGTTCCAGCTCCGAGATGCTTGCTTAAGTCCATATATGGACCTTTGCAGCTTGCAAACCTTGTGATCAGTATCACTGGATGTGAAACCTAGCGGCTGTTCCATATAGATATCTTCCTCAAGATATCCATTTAGGAATGCCGTTTTCACGTCCATTTGCCATATTTCATAATCGAAATAGGCTGCAACAGCAAGCAATGTGCGGATGGATTTTAGCATAGCTACTGGGGAAAAGGTATCCTGATAGTCAATGCCTTCGCGTTGACTATAACCTTTTGCCACCAGTCTAGCCTTGAATGTCTCCACATTCCCATCTGCACCAATCTTTCTCTTGAAGATCCATTTACACCCAATAGGTACTATACCTTCTGGTGGATCTACCAAGGTCCAGACTTGGTTTGAGTGCATCGAGTCAATTTCTGACTGCATTGCCTCTAGCCATTTCTCGGAGTCGATATCTGATATCGCCTCGTTGTAGGTTTTGGGATCATCACCATGAGCACCATTACCTACGAGGAACATTTTCCTCTACATCCTCTGAAATAATACCTAAGTATCTTTCAGGGGGACGGGAAAACTCTTTCCGATCTACGAGGTGGAGGAGGTAGTGTTCTTATTGGCTCAACCTGATTTGGTTCCACTTGGTCCTTAGCTCGTTCTGCTTGTGAGACTTTCTCATCAAGCTTGAATCTGCTTTCCAATGCCGCTATCTTGAATAAACTATTTTTCAAGAAAGATGGCATGTCGACTCACAATCACATTGTGGTCTTCTGGAATGTAGAAATAGTATCCTAATGACTCTTTAGGATATCCTATGAATCGAGCTCTGAAAGGACCTAAACTCTAACTTGTCCGCTTGTTGTCTTTTGACATGAGCCGGACAACCCCAAATTCTGAGATGACTCAGACTTGGTTTCTTACCGTGCCATATCTCATACGGTGTGGTAGGAACGGTTTTAGAGGGAACCCTATTCAGTAGATAGAATTGAAGTTAACAATGAGTGTCCCCAAAGAAAATCAGGGAGGTCTGTGAAGCTCATCATGGATCGAACCATATCCAATAGAGTCCGATTTCTCCATTCTGAAACCCCGTTGAGTTGAGGTGTTCCTGGTGGAGTCCATTGAGAGACTATGCCATTTTCCTTAAGATAGTCTAGGAATTCCCGGCTAAGGTATTCACCTCCTCGATCTGATCGAAGAACCTTAATGGGTTTTTCCAGTTTGTTTTTCTACTTCATGTCTGAATTCTTTGAACTTTTCAAAAGCTTCAGACTTGTGTCTCATAAGATACACATACCCATACCTAGACAGATCATCGGTAAAGGTAATGAAGTAGACAAAATTGCCTCTAGCCGGCACATCAAATGGGCCGCACACATCAGTATGTACTAGGGCAAGGAGATCTGTGGCCCTCTCCCCATGTCCAACAAAAGGGAGTTTAGTCATTTTGCCTTGAAGACAAGATTCACAAGTTGGATATGACTCGGAAAGTCAATGGACTCAATAGCCCATTTTTCTCCAATTTGTTGATCCTATCTTCTGCTATATGACCTAATCTCAGGTGCCATAGATATCTGTCGTTTGGACTATCCCTAGGTCGTTTGGCATTCACGTTTTGCTCGACAGTTAGAATAGGTACATCAATATGTAGCTGATAAAGACCATTAATAAGGAAACCATTTGCAATTTTATTTCTTTCATAAAGAATGTTACAATGGTCCTTAAAGAAGGTGATCACATAACCTTCTTGTGCTAAGCATGAAACAGAAATCAAATTCCTGCTAGCTGCAGGCACATAAATAACAGTCTTTCAAAACTAAGTCTAAACCAGATGGTAATCGAAGAGGGTATGTTCCCACGGCTACTGCAGCAACTCTTGCTCCATTACCGATGCGTAGGATCATGTCTCCATCCCTCAGCCTCCTGCTATCCTCAAGACCCTGCATAGAAGTGCACAGATGAGCACTAGAACCAGAGTCAAGCACCCAACTGGATGCAGAAGAAACCGTAAGGTTAGACTCAATAACGAGCATACCTCCAGAAGGACCTTCCTTCTTGTTCTTCAGGGTGGCCAGGTAAGTAGGGCAGTTCCGCTTCCAATGGCCGTCGCTGTTGCAATGGAAACACTTTCCTTTGACATCGGCCTTCTTTCTTCGGCTCTGCCTTCTTCTTCTTTGATCCTTCCACCTTTTGCTTTTTCACAGACTTCTTTTTCTTTCCATAAGACTTTCTTTTGGAAGAAGTCCGTTCCATAGCAAGAACTGAGCCTTTAGAACCTTTCATAGAAAGCTCAGCGGTAACCAGCATATTCATTAACTTCGGCCAAGGAATTCTTGAAGTTTATGCATGTGGTAATTCATGATGAATTGCCCATATGCATCAGTCAAGGATTGCAGAATAATATCGTTCTGCAGGTCCAAGTCTAACTTCACACCGAGCTTCTCAAGCTCTTCCATGTCCTTGATCATTGTCAGACAGTGATCTTGGACTGACTGCCCATCACGCATCTTAGCCTTAAAAAGTCATTTCGTGACTTGATATTTGGCTGCGCGACTCTGTTCACCAAACATCTCCTGCAGGTGAGCCAACATTTGGCGAGCAGTCCCGATATCTTCATGTTGGCGCTGGAGCTCATCAGACATCGAGCCCAACATGTAATATCTGGCCTTATTATCTTCGTCAATCCATTTTTCCAGAGACGCTCTCTGTTCAACAGTGGATGGACGGGCTGGTAAGGTGGGAGGGTCCTGGTCCAAAACATGGGTTAACTTCTCGAAACCCAAAATAATTTTGTAGTTCCTGAGCCAATCTTTATAATTGGGTCCAGTCAGTCTATGTGTGTCCAGGATACGTGCCAATGGGTTGGACGCAGACATTTTCCTGTAGAGAGTCAAAGATTCTAGTTAGATACTGTAATTTTGACTTGACCAATTTATTTAGGAATTTTATTTTTAAACAAATTAGCTCCCACTATTTTCTCGGATCCCTACACTCCCTCTGTAGAGATGCGAAAATCTCCATGATTAATGATTTCTAGTGGGTGGTGCGGTCTCACCAACTGACTCATCACCTCACCTAACAGTTATTGGTGATGGGTTAGCCAATGAGTGAACAACTCTTGTTCAATGATTCTCTAATCATGGTGCACCCAAACTTGGTCTCTAATTCATGAATCTCACCGTATCCGAAATATTGATCCACTCCTTAGTTAAGTCAGACCCACCATTTGCATAGACTGGGTTCCTAATTGAGTCTCTCACCGTATCCAGAAATATTGAGCCCAACTCATCCTCCAGCCCATAGCATCCAATGCCTAATAGACATGGTTGCATCTTCCCGGTGCAACTGAGCCACTGTATCCAGCCGAGAACAATCAACCCCGGGAAGGGCCCGCACATCTACAATGGTGGAAGACCTCAGACTTAATCTTTTCTTAGGGAGAATTGATTCAGGTCTCATTAAACTAGACTTGGCTTAGTCATAACAATTATGACTAACCTAGTGGCATGGGTTAGCTCGGATTATTGACCACCTCAGATCAGAACTGTGTCAACAGATATGGCCAGGTAAGTGAGACCGGTGGAAGGAATATGCCATTAACTCGTACAAGAACGCATTCAGGTCGAGTAGCTTCCAATTAAAAACCAGTCGGTCGTCTGTGCCAAACTTACCTTAGACACCAAATTGTTGAGTCCAGAACCAATTGGGTTAGCCTACAATCCAGACTCTAACCTCTGAGCCTAATTAGGTCTTGCTTGATCGTGACTCGATCTTGACCCAGACTTAATCCTATTAGGCTGGTCAATTTAAGCATTGTTGATCCCATCTAACCAACTCTTGATTCGGTTTGATCAACCGCTTAGACCTAATTGAGCTACCCAAGCCCGAACCCAGTATTATGAATATGTCTTAGATCTGAAAATTCTCAATTTTAGACCTAATTAATATTCCATAAACTTAATTCTTAATTAAGTAGGGTTCATAAACAAAATATGCACAATAAATCCTAGGGTTTCAGGATCTAGGGTTTTGCAGAAAGTAAGTTTTGGGTTTCTGATTAAGGACGAACACGCAGCACCCCTACACATCATAAGAACACCCCATCGAATGGAAAGAGAGGGCCTTTAAACCCTTCTTCGTTCTTATGACCGGACGGCCAAGAGGAACGCCTTAATCAGGAACATTCAATACTATAAAACAATATCAGATCTATATCATATATCTCATATATAAAGTAGATCTAATCATGGCATATTTTGCATACATCTCATGTATCAAATCATGCATATTTTCAGATCTAAATTATCTCATAATAATCTAAAAAATTAGATTTAAATTGATCTAATCAAAATAAATTCTAATCTAGATAATTATGTAGAACTATTCTACAACTAGTCTAGACATGCATCAATCATATCTCATATGATATTCAAAAATTAAATAATTTTTATTTGCTATTTTTTAGATGTTATTATAACACTTATAATATCAAAAAATAGTAAATAAAAAGATCTAAAATATGATTTAATCAGATTAAATCAAAAACATGCAAGACTATTCTATAGAATTATTCTATTCTAGAACTAGTCATGCATATCTTCTAATCTTAGATCCAAATTATTTAATTTTAATTTTTTCTGATTTCAGATCTGATCACATCTCATGTGACATCTGAAAATCACTATTTTCTAATTAAAATAAATTTAAAATTAGATCTAAATAATTTTAGAACCATGGCTCTGATACCAGTTGAAGGGAAATCCTGATTTTTCCGGTCCAGGTTCGTTCAGATCTGATCAGATCAAGAGATATATTTCAAAAATTTTTTTCTTGATCCCAATCAGATCTTGATATGTTTTAGATCTGATTCTTATTATTTTAATAAATAAAATAAAATAAGATAAATTAAATCAAATTTAATTTACCTGATTTGGGTAATCCTATTACCCTGTTGATGATCCTGTTTGCAGCGGAAGGTTCTGGATCTAGCCACGCAAGCGCCTGGCCTCTACCGGTATCCACTCAGGTTGGATCTGGAGATCCTCTTCTTCTCTATCACACCTCCAAAAATTAGATCTGGATCTGATCTGGAGGATCTTCAAAACTCCTTTTGAAGATCAGCAGTCGTCCTTTGCAGCAGTGCAGCCTTCTTGCTTTTGATCGCCTTTCTTTGATCTGGAATCGCACCAACCAAGGTCCAAAACTCCTTTTGGACGTGGAGAGGAGAAGGAGGAGAAGCTTTGGCATGGAGGAAGGAGGGGAGAGGCAGCCTTGGGGCGTGGGAAATTCTCTAATTGAATTTTTTAAATCTGAGTTGGGCGCAGGGTCTTATTTATAGACTAAGCGTGATCCAACTCCTCTTCCTTCCCAACCAATCACAACCCTTTGTGAAATCAGATCTAAATCTGATTGGTGGGAATAGAGACCCCTGGATTCCTCCTTAGAGGGCGCCTAAGACCAGTCAAAGTTGGATTCTTAGTAAGAACTCTAATTGGAATCCAAAAGGGAGGTGGAGTCCTTGTCCAACAAGGACTCCTAGGCGCCTCCAACTTGGGCACACGCCTAGGGTTGGCGTGCGCCCTTCTCCTTGCCAGGTTCTGGCAGGGGGACAGGCCCCCACCAGCTCTCCAATAGGTGCATGACATGTGGTCAAAAGTCAAAGTGTCAATGGTCAACATTTGACCAGTCAAAGGTAGACTTTTGACCAAAGTCAAAGAACAAGAAATGGCAGGTGACCAAAAATGGCAGGTAATGTCTTACAAAATAAGACAACCTTTTCTGACTTGGACAACCTCCAGTCAGACCATATGAAGGCCTCTGATTGAGCACAAACTCCTTTGGCTCAGTCAGGACAACTTATTTATGATAGTAAAAAGAAGAACGTTAGGTTCAATCGAGTGCTAGCACGATTTCCTTGAACCTAATTGAATCTCATTCAGATCAATTGAACTAGATCAGTTCAATTGATGATCACCAGATTCAAACCCTTGTTTGTGTGACCCAGTTAGGTTCAGTTCTGTATGGTAATGGGATATGTCATGATCTCTATCATCGACATCATCGAAACTCCTTTCGATGGATCAGAACTCTTCTGATTCGAACAGCTAGAATGATCGATCATCTAAATCATTCTAATTGCTCCCAAAATCCACCAGTGACACCTAGCAGTATATGGTGGCAACCCATCAGAGCTGAATGCGAACCTCTTGGTGCAGCTACCTGTGTGATTAAGTTCTTCTATCTTGAGCCCCGATCAGATTAGGGTTAAGGTGAACTCGTCAAACCCTAGTCTCTGTCATATGATGTAATCATTCGATTCGAGTCCAATGTGAAAATCTAAATAGAAACTCTTTCTATTATTTCACTCTGCCATGGCCATGGGCTTCTGGACTTGATTCTCATGATTATCATAGGGCTGCTCCTCTACCACCGAGGTAGATAGATTCCATCTTGATGCAATCCAGTTCCTACAATGAACATGCTATAGCCAACATACACCTCAGGGTTCCATATGGCTAGGAGACCGAGTAATGGTGTAGTCAAACTATAACACCCTCAAGGTGAACTGTCCGATGCATCTCAGGTCAAAGAACCAGACACACTACTGCAGCATCGAGTCAGTCATTGACGAGAAGGTAGACTTCCCTAATGACTACTCGAGGTGGTCACGCTCAGTGCCCTCGTTCTCTAACGAGTACCTGTACTCTCGCTCCGGTGTCTCCACACCGTAGACTCAAGACTCATCTACTAAAGAGAAGCGATCGTACACCAACCTTCCGGATCAATTACCATCCTCGTGATGATCCTATGGTTGGGAGCTATTTATGAGTTAATAATGATTATTCATATCTTAAATTTTCAACTCTTGAAAATATGAATTATCATTACCATTAACTCAAAGGATGTATCACAGACACTAAATACATAGGTGTGATAGAAAATAACCCATTTTATTAATTATAGTCAAAATTATAATTTTGCCCCTAGAAGTGTATTACAAGTGTCAGCCAATTCTGATTTCTAGGGGACATATATCTAACATGAAGTTCGGCCTCACTCACGCCAACGAAGGGGCATGAAGTTCTCCCACAGATTTCACAAGAGGATGGAATAAAGTTCGGCCGCGCTTACGACCTCCCCAGCGCTAGCAAGGCCCAAACTCCTCGAGCTCGCCACAAGAAAGCCCCGACAGAAGGGTGCGAAGAAGTCCTTCCGAAAGATTCCGTGACTACGTCCCTCGCAACGCTCCTCGATCTCAAATTCTCATGGAAGTTAAGAACCAGCTACTAAGATCAGAAGGATTGCGATGTCTCCCAAACAAGCGCGATCGAAGCAAGTACTGCTTCTACGATCACGACCACGGCCACGACACTGAGGAATGCATTCAGCTCTGAGACAAAATTAAGGAGGTCGATAGAAAGGGGAGGCTCGGTAAATTTCTTCGATGCCAGTCCGAAGTAGGAGAAGATCGGCCAAGGGTACTAGCATAGTCAGAAATGACAAGAAGATCGACCGCCTCATGGCATCATCAACGTTACCCCTGAGAGGAGCTTGGTACTTCGGCGATTCATCATCTCCCAACATCAAAGTCAAGAGAAGCTTGCTTTAAATTGAGAAGGCCAGAGGAGGTCATCTGGTCTGGGACTTACTGCCCGAGGGAACTCGAAGGAACAACGCCCCCACGGCCCTGAAATGGGGATGTGTTGCGAGTAACTTTCCCTCGGTAAAATTCTTTTATTTCAATAATATTATTTTTGGGTGCAAAAACTGTGATGATAGAAAAGAAACGAGCAAAAAAGGCGAGAAAGTGCCCACAGCCCATTAGGAATAGGAGGAGAATATTATCCTAACGTGAAAGAAAAAAGGAAAGGTCTCATTCACCTTAGATGAGAGATGGAGGGAGAGGCACAGACGACGGTCCGAATGGTCCCACCCCCAATGTCCCCACAGTCCATTAGGAATAGGAGGAGAACCTCATCCTAACGCGAGCCAAAATTGAAGGGCCTCGTTCACCTTAGACGAGATGGGGAGGAAAGGAACGGACGATGGTCCCCGAATGTGCCCCCACAGCCTAATTAGAAAAGGAGGGAAAATCTCGTTCTAATGCGAGCAAAGTCGAAGGCCTCATTCACCTTAGACGAGATGGGGGGAGAGGCACGGACGACGATCCGAATATGCCCCCACAGCCCCTTTAGGAACAGGAGGAGAACCTCTTCCTAACACGAGCAAAGTCGAAGGCCTCGCTCACCTTAGACGAGACGAAAGGAGAGGCACGGACGATGATCCGAATATGCCCCCACAGCCCGTTAGGAATAGGAGGAGAACCTCGTCCTAATGCGAGCAAAGTCGAAGGCCTCGTTCACCTTAGACGAGATGGGGGGAGAGGCACGGACGATGGTTCGAATGTGCCCCCACAGCTCATTAGGAATAGGAGGAGAACCTCATCCTAACACGAGCAAAGTCAAAGGCCTCGTTCACCTTAGACGAGATGGGGGGAGAGGCACGGACGACGGTCCATATGTGCCCTCATAGTTCATTAAGAATAGGAGGAGAACTTCGTCCTAATGCGAGCAAAATCAAAGGCCTCGTTCACCCTAGACGAGACGAAGGGAGAGGCACAAACGACGGTCCGTATGTGCCTCCATAGCCCATTAGAAATAGTAGAAGAATCTCGTCCTAACGCGAGCAAAGTCCAAGTACAAGCTCCAAAGTCTATAGGAGATAAGATCTCTCCCGAGCGACCGAGACAATCTCGATCAGAGATAAGATCTCTCTCGAGCGATCGAAACAACCTCGACTAGAGCGCCCGAGACAACCTCGGTTAGAGCATCCGAGACAACCTCAGCTAGAGATAAGATCTCTCCCGAGCGACCGAGACAACCTTGGCCAGAGATAAAATCAAGAGACAACCTTGGCCAGAGCGTCCGAGCCAACCTCGATCAGAGATAAGATCAGAGACAACCTCGGCCAGCACGCCCGAGACAACCTCGATCAGAGATAAGATCTCTTCCAAGCGATCCAGACAACCTCGACCAGAGATAAGATCGGAGACAACCTCGCTTTGAGATCAGATCTCTTCCGAGCGCCCATCTTAACCTCAGCTGTAGGAGATAAGATTCTTCCGAGGCAACCTCGGCTGCTGGAGATAATATCATCTTCGAGGAGCTCAACCTTCGATCTCGATCGTAAGAGATGAGATCTACTTCAACCTCGGCTGGAGATGAGATCTCTTCCGAACTTCAACTTGAACTTTGGTCGAAGATGAGATCTCTCCCCAAGCTTCAATCTGAATCAGCACGGAGCCCAAAAGAGGACTTCGACAGTCACCTTTTCTGCACTTCCTTCAAGTTTTGAACTCAGGATTGGGGGGACTATTGTTGGGGATAAACTCCGCTCCTGCTGAAGTCCAGTTCAATGCCTAGCCTAATGCAATCGGTAGCCACGAAAGACCTTCAGCGGATGGATCTTAGTCGAACTCCTTCAGCTGATCGAACTCCTCAGTGGTCGAGCTCCTTCGGACTTCTAACGGTCGGACCTTAGCCAAACTCCTTCATCCAGATGAACTCCTCAGCGGTCGAGCTTCAGTTGGACTCCCACGAGAGTCGAACTCTTTTCGTGCCCTTCCAGCCAGACGCCTGCTGGAGCCGAACTCCCTCCATGCTTCTCCTTCGGTCGAACTTCTTCGAGAGCCGGACTCCTCCCAGACATCTCCTTCGATTGGTTGGACTTCTCAGCGATCGAGCTCCTTTCGAACTCCCCAGCGATCAAGCCTTAACCGCACTTCTTCAGCCAGACACCTACGAGAGCTAAACTTCCTCCGCACTCCTTCGATCGAACTTCTTTCGAGCTTTCCCTTGGCCGAACTCCTTTAGAAGTTCAAACTCCTCTGAAATTGATACATACCGAAGTCCACCGATCAATGCCTACTTTCTCAAAGCCACGGCTATTAAATTTGGACGAACTATCACCATCAGTCTGCCACAGACAATGCGATCAGACGACATGGCCACTGGCGACATCACTCTCTCCGTAGCCAGCCCCGTGCAGCCCATGACCCATCAGTATGGCTGTCACTATTTGTCTGACGATGCCTTCCTCTTCGTACTGAACTTCGTGCGATCTCGAGCGGCCCACAGTCAGACGATATGGCCGTCACCATCAATTAAGCTTCATCCATAAAAAGGACCATCCAAATACGCTAACTCGAAGCTCTAAGCTCTCCTCTTCTTTTCTAAGCTCCGTGGAACTCATTTTCGAGCACTCCATTCTTGTTGGTCAGAGCTGACTTAATCATCGGTAGGTCTTGTCGGAGCCAACCCCCACCGACTTCGGATGGGACTTTATTTTGTAGGTCTCCGACGGCGACCTCATCCTCCTCCGCTCCAGTCGGATCCGACGACGATCAGTTTCTGCACTAATAGATACTATATCGATTGGCTTTAGGCCAAGTGGGAGTTATTGGGAATAGTATCCAAAAGTCAATCATCAGTCTATTGATGATTGAGCTATTTCATGTAATTGTATATGAATTATTAATTAAATAAAAATTATTCTGGCTTTTTCATCATAAATTTTCATCTTCTAATGAACTCCTGTATGTTATGATGAAGTCTTTAAAACTATTTAGAATCGATAAAGGAGGATTTATCGTTTAGTCCTTAAACATGTTTGTAACTAAATGATACATTGTTATCAAGGACGATAATGCTTATCGAGTATAGATCCGTGTGTACCATATAAGTTGGTTATCCTCTTAACCAAGGAGTGTGGAGACAGTGGTATGGTATACAGATGAGATGTAGGGGTACATCTACACTGAATGTGATCAACTTCGGAGCTTTTCTACTATCAAAAATTGCTCTGATAGAATATGGGCATAAGTATCCCTCTGACATGAGATCACCACGGTGACTTTCAAGCAAGTCACCGTGCTTTGATACTGGACTATCTGAATTTTTAATTCGGTGATGGAAGATTTTTGGGTACAGTCAAGTACTTGAAAAGTTGATGCATGAATCAAGATGAGATTGACCACTTCTAGACTTAAGATCTATATTCAATAGTATTTTAATTTAGCAAAGCCTTGGTCAGGATAGTCTTAATGAAGGGTCACAGGACTAATCACTTTGAGACATGATTTGGATGTATCTTCCAGGGTTGATAGTTAAATCCTGAGTCATTCTATGCATAGAGGTCAAATGGATGAATTATGCGATAACCATATTCACGTAGGTTCTGAATGTTGTAATTTTACTATTTAGCCTATCCAGATGTCGAGTACCATTGCTAGATGGTCACTTCGATTAGTACAGAAAATTGGTTCCTTTGCTACCGACTTAGGTTCGAACCTGCAGGGTCACACACACTAGAGATTTCTACTTGATCTAATGGCTGATCTAGAGAAGTTTAATTAGTGAATTTGATCACTAATTAACTCAATTTGATTGAGTGATTATTTTTGGATCAAGACCAATTGAATTGAATTCATTTGGATTTGATCCAATTAGGTTATAAGATGATTTAATCGTCAAAGAGGTTTAATCTCTAATTTGATTAGAAATTTAGCTTTATTAACTCCTGATTTGATTAGGATATAACTGAGCCTAATTAAGCCTAAATAAGTTGGGTTTAATCTAGTCTAATTGGGCCTAACCAATTTGGATTGGATTTGTTCAATTGGATGATAAACAATAGACTAGTTTGATTAGTCTTTTCATGCGCCACATCATCCTTTGTTTTGTGCCATACTATCTCCACGAAAAAGAGGTTTCTCATGAATATTTTTTCCATGCAAGGGAGGGCGTGCGTTCTCCTTTCTCATGCACCATATGGATTAGGTTTAATCTGGTTACAAGTTTAATTTAAATAAGATTTGAGTTTGAATGGGTAACCACTTGATCTAAACCTTTTCCTCACGCCTCTCTTTATTTGTGCGATCTATAAAATGTTTGATTTTATGGGTGTGCAGAATATAGAGAACCTAACGAAGAGATGAGAGAGCAATGGAGAGAAGAGAAAGTCTCTTCTCTACGTGCGTGAGAAAAACTAAAAAAGAGTTCTAGGCGCAAAGGTTTTTTGGGTGAGTGCATATCCTAGAATTTGTCTAGGATTTAGGATTTAGATATATGAGGAACGAGGGTCATGAGTACACAGATCTTGATTAAAACTTCTACTAAATCTCTTCTGCATTTATAGGGATCTGGAGCGTCCGAAGATCCAGTGAAGAAGATTAAAAGAGTTTGATCTGCATCAATTTACAAAGACTTCTACACGAGTTAGCACTCAGACGGAGTTGATCGAGATTAGGACCTCGTGTGGATTACCCATGGAGGCTAGACATGTGTGTAGCTACATCACGGTGATTAGATCTACATCGAAGAGATCAGATTATGGAGTTCATCTATCCACGAAAAGGTAACATATTCTGAATACTTAGAGTAGTAAAAATAGTTTTACTGCAGTTGCTATTTTTATTTTCAGATATGCATGCATATATGATATATTAGATTCTGTAGTGTGTAGAATTTTTTAGATTAGGTCTATAGCTCTTATTATTAATATGATTAATAATTTCTCCCCTGCATATATTTTTCAAATTTTTTTTTCAAAAGTAGAGCTAGAAATCCTGCATGTCCCCTTAAGTAATCTAAGAACCTTGTTTGAGTTTTGAAAAGGTTCATTTTTATTTCAGAAAGAACTTGACCATTCCTTATTACCTCGTAGAAGAAGGTTCCCAAGTGTTTGAAGTGTTGGTCTATTGTTTCTGAGAATACTAAGATATCATCAATGTATGTTATTATAAATTTGTTATAGGGCATAAATATTTTATTGATGATTCTTTGAAATTCTGAAGGTGCATTTTTTAGGCTGAATGGTATCACATTCCATTCATACTGTCCAAATGGGATAGTAAAGGCAGTTTTGTACCTATCCTTTTTGGATATCTTGATTTGCCAGAATCTAAACTTAAGGTCAAATTTTAAGAATATTTTAGCTTTTGTGATCCTCGTCAAGAGGTCTTTTTTGTTTGAAATTGGATACCTTATCCACTTCAAAGCAGTGTTTAAGGGTTTATAATTGATGACTAACTTAGGGACGCCTCATTCTATTTCTACTCTTTTTTGGACATAAAAAGCAGCATAAGATCAGGAAGATTGACTTGGTCTAATCAATTTTTTATCTAAGAGAGATTTGATTTCTTTTTTGCAATATTCTAAGACTTGGAGATTCATTTGAATGGGCCTTGCCTTAGTGGATATTTGTTTTTCATTAAAGCTGGGATCATATAGAAGGTTCACTATTTTTTTTTCCTAGCCCTAAAGGCATTGGGTAGGTCAGAATAATTTTGGTTTACCAATTTTGTTTTGATTATTTGAATTTTATTTTTGATTTGGTTTGTTTGAAGTTAATTTTCAATTCTTTTGAAGTCAACTTTTTCTTTTAAATATTCTAATTATTTTTGTTTCCTTTGGATTAAGTTCATGAAACTATTCTTAAGGAGTTGGAGAGTTTTGTGAAAGGATGGATAAATGAATTGAAAACACAGATCTTGTCCTAGGAATTTTTCTCTAATCCCTTCTTCATCCGTATAGAGTAGCTTAATCATGTTGAGAAAGGATGTTCCTAGGATCATAAATTAGTTTAGGTCTTTAATAAGTATGAAGAGGGCTTTTATACAGACATCATTATTACAGACTAAGGCATTTGTGAGTTTGTATTTGATTGTGAGATTTGATTCACTTGTAGTGGTCAATTTTTCTTTTGCCTTTTCAAAGAATTTTATTGGGATTAATCCCTCTTGGATGTAATTTGAGTCTGCTCCTGAGTCGATTAAGGCTATGATTTATAGTCTAAAGTCATCTATCAGGAGGGTGATTTCAACATTCCATTTTTGAATTATGAGTTGAGATAAAACTTCAACAAAACTAAGGATTTCAGGGTCATCAGTCTCCTTGATTGGTTCCTTTCCCTTGATATCACCTATTTGAATTTTTATTTGATTAATTTCTTTTTTGAGATCATTGATTTTTTTTGAAGATCTTGGATTGTGATTTCTTTGTTTTGCTTGAGCTCAAATCCTCTCAGGATATTGCTTAAGTTATAAATTTGAGGTTTCTTTTCTTCATTTTCTTTGGTTAAAGAATCTTTTATTTTATTTAAACATTATTTTTGTAATTCTATAAAATCTAGTAAAAGATCCTGTTCCTTTATTGTGACATAGATTTCTCCTTCTGAAGAATTTGAAGTTTGAATCTTAGAGTCAGAAGAACTTGCATCTGAATTTAACAAAAGAGTTGTTAAGTTTTGTTTGATTGAATTTAGAAGATTTGACTCATCTAGTTCAATATTATTGATTTTGAATTTTATTTTATAATTTATGCTAAAATGTTCGAATTTACTGCACCTATAGCAGATTGGTGGTTTTGAAGATTTTTCTTTTTTAAAAGATTTTTGTTTTGTTTTGGAGGATTGAGGCTTATTAGTGGATTTTAAATGCTTAAGTTTTGATTTATGAGTTCTCTAAGATTTCCAAGGTAGCTTTGGTATTTTTCTTTGACATTGTCTGCAAATTTTAGTTTTATGTTTTTTATGTGATTTGGATTGAGTTTTGATAGGAGGGAGGCCAAACTATTGACAAAATTCTCCTAATTTATTTTTGCTTATTATTTATTTATTTTTAAGTTGATGTTTGAGTCTTAATTCAGTGCAAAGATTTAAACCTTCTTCATTAATTATGCTTATTAGATCTCCATATGTTAAGTTTTCATATAGAATCCTACAGTTATTTTGGTTTCTAAGTTTTGTCCTAATTTTTTTTGAGAAGACTGAAGGTAAACCGCCTTGAAACTTTTTTTTTTAGAATGGTTGATTTCAGTCATCTTTGGTTAAGACTCTTATTAAAAATACATCTTTGTATCATTTGAAGTCTTAAAGTTTTTTTGCATTTGAGATTTGTTAAAATTTTAGAGGTTCTGTCTCTAAATTTTGAAGGGTCTCCAATGAAATGTTTGGTGATTATAAAGATGAGGTAGAAACAGTATCTTGAATCTCATTTTCATTCTTATCCTTAATTGGTTGGCCGTCTACATTTCTTTTAACAGCGGTCATGATTTGGTTGTTTTTTTCATTAGTGAGAAGAAAATCCCACCATCCTTTAAGTTGGCTAGTGAAGTCGGAGATCAAGGCTGTAGCCACAGCATGGTCCTAGGCTCTACCTTTGGTTTTGTAAGCCATAGCAACCATGATCATTTGTTGGAGGATACCAAGGATATTATATTCAAACTGTCCATCTATATTCCATTCATAAATGGCCTGGGCTGAATATTGGTTTTGTTGCATGGGCTTTTCTTCAAGACTCATATCAGGCATAGTTGGTCTAGGCTAATAGGGTCTTCGTGGGTTTGGTCCATATAGTCTTGAGGACGACTCGACCCAACTTTTGATTGGGTTGATTTGCAAATTTTGGTCCATGATAAATTCTTGTTCGAGTTCTATATAGTTGGATAACACTTGATCATCTTAGGTTGATTCACTTGTTTCACTTGAGACAGCACTCTCTGTTCTAAGTTAGCTATTGACTTTCTTTTTTTAGGGTGTTCAGGTGTGTCTAAAATAAAATGAATCAATTCTAGTGTTTCAAGTCTTGTATTGATTTCGCCTAGAAGATCTCTATCTTCTAGATTTTCTTTATGCTTTTTTGAAATTTCATATGGTTTGAAGGCAGGTGATGTACTGGAAGAACTAAGGCTAGATTTTCTGTGTTCTTTTATTCTAGTCTTACCAGTTGGTTACCTATGGTTTTGAGACATTGATTTGTCCAATTATTTGTTTGATTATGTTTTTAATGTCTCTTCCGTTAACTATTTCCTGAGGATCATTTTTTAGTTTAATGAAAGAGGTAGTGACTTGAGTTTTCCTGATTGGGATTTTGACTTCTTGGAAAGGAGGATGAATTTTCTCAATTACTTTTTTTTTTCCATCCTGCCAAGAAATCATGATTTTTGATTTTAACATGTCTACTTGTTTCATTTTGGTTTGCATTTCATACCATTCAAAGAAGTCAATGTGGTCTTTAATTGAATGCATGAAGTCATACCATTTTGTTCTGAGATTACTTCTTGGGTTTTCATCAAATTGTTTGAAGAAGTTTTCTCTCTTGATTTTGTTTCTATCCAAATTAAAGTCTCTTCTAAGGAGGTCCTTATCCAAGACAAATTCAGCTAGAATTATATTAATTTCTGGGTCCATTTGGAAATAGGTTGGGCTCAGATTAGGGGAATCAACTTGTTCACTATAGGACATTTTAGGAATTGTTGATTTTGAATTTACCCTAGTTAAGTTTACTTCAATAGAGGAACTTTCTCTAGGAGTAAAGGCTGAGGTTGAAGGAACACTTGAGGGAGTGAACTTAGAGCAAAGACTTCTTTCAACTTTAAGTCTATTGAATTTAATTGAGATATCATCTTCTGGTATTGTCGTAATGGTCTCAAGGTGACTTATTTTTTGCCTGATTGTTGGAGTTGAGTTTTTGAGGGTCCAATCTTTAGGTAGGCTAACTTGATCCCAAATAAGAGTCTTTGGGATAGACATTTTTCTTATTGGGGTTAGTTTAAAAATAGTTTGTTTGTCCTAAAGATTTTTTGGAGAGAGTTGTTGGGAATGTGTCCCAAAGTCAATCGTCAGTCTATTGATGGTTGGACCATATATTTATAATTATATATGAATTATAAATTAATAAAAATTATTTTGATATTTTTCATCATAAATTTTATTGTCTTCTAATGAACTCCTGTGTTGTGATAAAGTTCTTAGGACTATCTAGATTTGGCAAAGAAGGATTTGTCATTTAGACCTTAAATGGTTCATAATCAAATGGTACGTTGTTACTTAGGACGACAACATTTATCAAGTATAGATCGTTGTGTGCCATATAGATTGATTGTCCTCATAACCAAGGAGTGTTGAGACACTGATATGGCATGCAAGTGAGATGTATGGGTACATCTATACTGAACATGACCAACTCTGAAACTTTTCTCCCATCAAGATTAGCTTCGATGGAATATGGATATAAATGTCCCTCCGATCTAAGATCACCATGGTGACTTTCAAGCAACTCACTGTGTTTTGGTGCCGAACTATCTAAATTTTTAATTCAGTGACTGAAGGTTTCTAGGCACAGTCAAGTACTTATGGAGTCGGTGTGTGTATCAAGATGGGATTGACCACTCCTGATTTTAGAAGCTGTGTTCAATTATGTTTCAATTTAGCAAAATCTTGGCCAGGATAGTCTTAGTAAGGAGTCACGGGACTAATTCTTTAAGACACGATATGGATGTATTTTCTAGGATTGACAGTCTAACCCTATAAAGGTCATAGGAATGAATTATACGGTAATCATATTCGCGTAGGTTCTAAATATTGCGATTGTGATTATTCGACCTATCCGGACGTCGGGTATCATTACTAGATGGTCACTTCGATTAGTATAGAAATTGATTTCTTTGCTACCGACTTAGATTTGAACCTGCGGAGTCACACACATTAGGAGTTTTTATCTGATCTGATGGCTGATCAAGAGTCCCGTTGGTTTGAGACTCTATGGTCAAGAGTCCTACTGGACTGGGACTTTATGACCAAGAGTCCTACTGGACTGAGACTCTGAGTCCGACTTATCTGGGACTCTTTCATTGAGAGTCCCATTAGTTTGAAACTTTATGATCAAAGAGTCCCATTGGACTAGGATTCTATGACCAAGAGTCATACTGGACTGGGACTCTGAGTCCTACTTGTCTAGAACTTTTTGATCATGAGTTCTGATAATCTAGAATACTGTGGTTAAGAGTCCTACTGGACTAGGACTAAGAGTTTTACTAGACTAGGACTCTGAGTCCTACTCATTTGAGACTCTCTGATCAAGAGTTTCACTAGTCTGGAACTCTATGATCATGAGTTCGATTCATTTGGGTCATTGGGTTCAAGAGTCCCACTGATTTAGGACTCTTCAAGAGTTTCATGTTGATAGGACTCTATTGTCCAGTAATCCATTCGATTTAGACTTAAATATTTTTGGAGGATTAGTTAGCAATTTGATTGCTGATTAGCTCAATTTGATTGAGCGATGAGGATTCAATCAAGTCTGATTGAATTTGACTTGATCAGGTCATGAGATGACCTAATCGCTATAGAAGTTTTAACTCTGATTTGATCAGGATGTAGATTTAATTAATTTTTAATTTAATTAAAATTTTATTGGAATAGACTAAGTCTAATTTGGTTAGATTTTAATCTGATTTAATTGGATCTAAATTAATTGGTTTGGTTGAAACCAATTTGGATCAAGTCAAATGAAGTTTGAATTCAAATTCTTCCATACGTCCATCATTTTTGACTTTTCCACTCTGCTTCCCACGCCCTTCCTTTTGTTTGTCGAATATTTTTTGAGAAATAAAAATGTGCACACAGAAGGAGAGTCCTTCTGTGTATTAAACACAAGGAAGGGGGCGTTGGATAAGGATAAGAGGCTTATTTGATTTTTGAAATCAAATGAGTAGTTAAAACCTCTCAACCACTCGACCCCTATTATTTTTCATGAGATTTTTCTATGGTATTCACATCAATAAATTATGAGAATTTTTGTGCATGTAGGAGAAGGGGTTCGCATTACGTGGTAAAAATTTTAGAGTGTTTGGACATCAATTCTGGATGAAAAAAAATCTCATAGTGAAGATGAATAGAATCCTGCAGCATTTTTCTTTTTCTTTATGCCTCTCTTCTCTTATGATTTTCACCTCTAAGGATATTTTATTTTTAGATATGATCTAAATAGGAATTATAGATTTGAAAGTTATCTTTCTAAAAAAATTTCTTTCATGAAAAAACTCTACGCAAAGAGGGCGTGATAGGATTTTTAGTGTGTCAGAATTTTTGGACCGAGTGTAATTCTAGATTTGGGAATCTAGATTCGGTTGGAGAGATCGAGTGCTGTGAGCATCGAATCGCCACTAAATTTAAAACACATCTTCATCATCCTTCAATATTTATGTTCTAATTTTTTAGAATATCTAAAAAATTAGAAAGTATATGATAGATCAGATCGATCGTGATCAACCATCGAAGGCTCCGATGAGGAGCTAGCACTCCAGTGGTGCTGATCGGGATCAGGAGCTCCGTGTGGACCAACCATAGAGGTCGAACATGTGTGCTGCTATGATGTGATATTAGAGCATTATCTGGTGGACTCAGATTATAGTGATCGACTATCCACGAAAAGGTATTATGTTCTGAATACGTAGATATAGTAAATAGTTTATTACAAAATTTTATTTTCAGATCTATTGATGAATGCATGCATATTATGTTTAGATCTTAATATGTAGGATTAAATAATCTGATATGATCAGTAGATAATTAATTAGATTAATTATTTTTTACTGCATCATTACTATTTTTGAAATATTTTTTGAAAGTAGCATGGCAAATCCTGCACTATTTTCTTCAATTGGTATCAGAGCAAGGTTCTTTAAACATGATATGCTTGCATATTTAGATTAATAATTTAGATTTGATCTAAATATTGATATAATAATTAGAGTAATTAGATCTAAAAAATTAAAATCTAGATCGCATGGACTGCAGGTTGTCCTGCTGTAGGGTTTACCTCCTATAGTGAAAAGGTTATCCTGGTACGTTGCTGATCTATATTGTTAATCATAAAATTATAAAATTTAATCTAATATTTTTATAATTTAATTATATTAGATTTTAATCTGATTTATGATCATGAATGCATAATTAGATAAAGTTTGATTCATGATTTCATGATTATGTAGTGTACATAGTTTCAGATTAAATCCTACAACTAGTGTTGTTTATGAATTGAGATGATTTAATTTTGAAATGAGTCGACTCAATTGGTGAGCAATACTAAGTTGTAAAGAATCTTTCAAAATTAAAAATATTTTCGAAATACCAAATTCTAATTCTTAGTCCATAAACTTAATTAAAAATTAAGTATAATGATTTAGTATCTAGAATTATGAATTAAGACTCTAAGTCATTAATAAAAAACTTATGGATTATTGGGTTAGCTGAATTAGGTCCATAAATTGGGTTAAACCTAAGATTAGTTAAAAGATGGATTAATTTAGAGTAATTGATCAAATCTAATTAAATGTTAATTTAGATTAGGTCAAGAACTCTATAGACTCAATTACAATAGTTATAGTTGGTCAACTCCATGCCTTTAACAAGGACCAAATAGACTTGATTCAAGGCTATGTGGTCGAATCCAAAATTACTAGGTTGGTCAAATTAAAACTAATGAACCAGATGGTGTCTAAGGTAAGTTTGGCAGTTTGGCCAGTGATTTTTAATCGGGAGCTACTCGCACTGATTCGATCTTTGATGAGTTCATGGCATATTCTTTCCATGGATCTTGCTTACCTGGCCATCTCGGTGAGTTAGATTTTGATTAGATCACTTGATGATTCGGGCTCACCCTTATCTATTAGGTAAATCAGTCTGACTGATTTAGGTGCTCCTAATGTCAGCTTAGATTAGATTCTTTTCTGACTTGGTGAAGTCTGTGGGAGGATTAAAATTGGCTTGCTGAATTTTCTTAAATTGATTAACTAAATCATTTAAAATTATTATGTTCTTAAAAATGAAATAGTTATATAGATAACTAAATCATAGCCTTCTATTAAGTTGAGTGATAATGGGTTCATTAGTATAATAATCATTGGAGGGCCAAAGGCCTGGTGCTTATTGACTAATGAAATTATCATTCATAAAATGATAATTTGGTTAGTCTTTCTAATGGTGGTTAGGTTGGCCGACCAAAATCGGGTCTGATCATTTATTGGTTAGATAAGACCAAATATGGTCATGTTAATGGTTGGACCTAATCAAATCTTTTTCAGTGGAGGCCAAAGCCTACTGATTAGGTCTATGGGACAAAATCAATGTTACTAAAAGTTGTTTAGAAACATAATTGATTTTGAATCTACCCATAGGTGCACATGGGTTGACCAACTAAAGTTGGGCTCATGTGTAGTCTATGTGGATTCTAGTACCCACTAAAGAATTAGAATAATTCCTCGAATTGGAGGTAGAGGCTATCAATTCGTATAAAATAGTGGGAGGACCTTTAGACTGAAGTCCAAGTCTTTAGGATTAATAATTCATATACTAATTAGGTTTAGTTTTTCTTTTTAAGCAGACATGGCTACTAACTTATCGCTCTCGTCATTATTAGATCATGATAAATTAATAGGACCCAACTACGATAGTTGGTATCGTAAGTTGAAAATCATCTTGGAGCATGAGCAGATCCTTTATGTGGTAACGGATCAAGCACTTGAGGAGCTAGCCTTGAACGCTAGGAAAGTGGTCTGAGATACTTATCTGAAGTGGCTCAATGACCGCACCATCATTCGACGTATAATGCTGGCGATAATTTATGATGAGTTCAGCCGTAGGTTTGAAAATGCCCAGCCATAGGAGATGCTTCAAATATTGAACGACTCTTTTGGCATGTCGAGCGATGTTGAAAGGCACAAAACAAGTTGTGCCATTTTCAATGCTCGAATGAGGGATGGGGCCTCAGTCACCGATCATGTATTGTACATGATCGAGATGATCGAGCATCTTAGCAAGTTGGGCTTTCCCCTGCACGAGCAGCTCGGTAAGGATGCGATCTTTAATTCTTTGCCCAAGTCCTTCCTCCCCTTCCTAACTCATTTTAGAATGACAAAGCTTGCAGTGAACTACCACGGCTTGTTGGAGTTGCTGCAGAACTTTGAGAAGGATCACCAACTCCATAAGGAGACGGTGAATATAGTGGGAGGATTTTCTTTTGATCGTCGATTCTTTCAGAAAGGGAAAAAGAACAAGAAGAAGAAAAATAAGAAGGTACGATCGCATGCTAGGATGACTACACAGGGTCAGACCAAGAAGCGCAAGCTCGACCAGAGCTAGGTAGAGTGCTTCTTCTACAAGAAGCAGAAGCACTGGAAGAGGAACTGTCCTCTGTACATTACCTTCCTGGATTCGAACAGATCGAGGAAGAAGCAAGTGGTTGCTGGGAAAGATAGTTATATGATAACATCTTGCAATTTTTCTTATTTGATTCTACTGCCTGGGTATTAGATACTGAAAGTCTTTATCATATTTGTAATTCTATGCAGGGCTTATAGATCAGTAAAAAATTTGATCAAAGCGAGAGATTCCTGAATGTTGGAGATGGAAGACAAGTTCCAATTCTAGCTTTAGAAATCATGAACCTTGTAATCAATTCAAATAAAGTTATTCTTAATGAATGTCATTATTATCCAACTTTCTTATTGAATGTCATTTTTGTTGGCCTTTTGACCATGAATGGTTTTAAAATATCAATAAAAAAAATTTGATAATGTCATTTTGAATGATATTATAATTTTGATTGGATAATTGAATAACAGAATTTATTTATTTTCTATGCCTGTTAACGAGGTTCAATCCTCCAGTAAATGCTCTAAAATTAGTAGTGTCTGATGTTTACCTTTAGCACTGTAAGTTAGGTCATATTGATAAGAATAGAATTAATAGGTTCGCTCAAGAAAGAATTCTTGAGGTTAGTGATTGTGAGTCACTTTCGACCTGTGAGTCCTGTCTTCTTGGTAAGATGACCAAGTCACCTTTTATTGAAAAAGGTGAACGGGCTACTGAACTCTTGAGTTTAGTACATTTGGATGTATGTGGATCCATGAGCTCAAGTGCCAGAGGTGAATATTTCTACTTCATAACCTTCACAGACGATCTATTGAGGTATGGGTATGTCTATTTAATGAAACATAAGTCAGAGTCGTTTGAAATGTTCAAACTATTTCAAAATGAGGTTGAAAAGCAAATTAGGAAGAGTATTAAAACTCTTCGATCTGACCGAGGGGGTGAGTACCTTTTCAATGAGTTTCTGACATATCTTGAGGAGAATGGAATTTTCTTTCAATGAATTCCTCCTGGAACACCACAACATAATGGTGTGTCTGAAAGGAGAAATCGGCTCCTATTGGACATGGTTCGATCCATGATGGGGTTTGCTGGTTTGCCAAACTTTCTTTGGGGATATGCGCTCAAGTCAGCTTGTTACATTCTAAATAGGATTCCAAGTAAATCTGTTAATAAAATACCATATGAAATATAGACAGGGCATAAGCCAATGCTTTCACACTTTAGGGTTTAGGGGTATCCGGCTTATGTCAAACGTTTAATGACAGACAAGCTTGGACCTCGGTCTGATAAGTGTTGTTTTATAGGTTATCCAAAAGAAACCATAGGGTACTACTTCTACCTTGCTGATGAGAAAAAAATATTTGTCAGTTTTAAGGTAATTTTTTTAGAAAAGGAGTTCCTTGGTGAAGGAACTAATGCCTCCAAGGTCGAACTTGATGAAATATGATAGGTGGAAGAACGAATACAAGTTGTTGAACCTGAGCTGGATCTGATTAGATCAGATCCAGAATCCATTATAGAAGCATCTTTAAGAAGATCTGGTAGAGTACCATGTCAATCGGATAGATACTATGATTTTCTGATTCGAGATGGGGATCCTATCGAACTCGATGAGAACGATTAAGACCCAATCACCTATATGGATGCAATGCAGAGATCCGACTCTAAGAAATGGCTTGAGATCATAAAATTCGAGATGGAATCTATGAAGGTCAATGATGTATGAACATTGGTTGACCTATCCGAAGGGATAAAATTCATAGGGTGTAAGTGGGTCTTCAAAAAGAAAAGAGGTGCAGATAAAAAGGTGGAGACCTATAAAGTCCATCTGATTGCCAAGGGGTATCATCAACGTTATGGTATTGACTATGATGAGACGTTCTCTCCTATGGTAATGCTCAAATCCATTCAAAAAATGCTTGCCATAGTTGTCCATCTAGATTGTGAAATCTAGTAGATGTATGTAAAAATAGTTTTCCTGAATGGAGAGCTGGATGAAGAGGTGTATATGATATAACCTAAAGATTTAATGTTCATAGATGAGTCTAAGTGCGTAAGCTTCAGAGGTCCATTTATGGACTAAAGTAGGCATCTCGGAGCTGGAACATACGATTTGATAGAATAATCAAAACGTATGGTTTCATTAAGAATGAAGGAGAGCCCTGTATATATAAATGGACTAATGGTCCAGCAATAGTATTCTTAGTATTGTATGTGGATGATATTCTCTTAATTAGGAATGATGTCCTTGTATTATAAGAAATAAAGATCTGGCTATCATCATAGTTCTCCATGAAAGATTTGGGAGAAGCTTCTTACATTCTAAGGATGAAGATCTATAGAAATAGATCTAAAAGATTGCTTGGATTGTCCCAGTCTACGTACATTGACATTATGCTGAAACGATTCAGCATGAAAAATTTTAAGAAAGGCTATTATTGACGCAGAATCTCATCATCGTCGGAATCAGCTAGAGCAGAGGTGGACGAGGTTGCCATCGGAGACCTGCAAAATAAAATCCCGTTCGAAGCCGATGGGGGATGGCTCCGACAGGACCCTCCGACGGTTAAGTTAGCTCTAGCCAACAGGAATGGAGTGCTTGAAAATGAGTTCCACAGAGCTTAGAGAAGAAGAAGAGGAGAGCTTAGAGATCAGAGATTAGAGTTAGCGTATCTGGAGGGTCCTGTTTATAGGCGGAGCTTGATTGATGGTGACGATCATACCATCTGATAGCGAGCCATTGGGGCCGTATGGAGTTTGGTACGGAGAGGAAGGCATCGTCAAGTGGCGGCCATGTCGTCCGATTGCGAGCCGCATGGGGTCGGTTATGGAGAGTGGCGTCGCCAGTAGTGGAGGCCATGTCGTCCGACTGCGGGCAGCATGGGACTGGTTATGGAGAGAGTGGCGTCATCAGTAGTGGTGGTGGTGGCCGTACCGTCGAGGTTCGATAGCCATAGCTCGAGAAAGCAGGCGTTGGTTGGTGGACTCGGGCATATACCAATTTTAAAAAAGTTTGGACTCCAAAAGGAGTTCGATCAAAAAGGGGGAGCTCGGAAGGAGTTCGACTCCTGTGGGAGTCCGATCGGAGCTCGACCGTTGAAGGGCTCGATCAAGGTGCAACCGCTGAGGAGTTCGATCGATGGGGGAGCTCGAAAAGAGTTCGACTCCTGTAGGAGTCCGATCGGAGCTCGGCCGTTGAAGAACTCGATCGGGGCACAACCGCTGAGGAGTTCGACCGAAGGGGAGAGCTCGGAAGGAGTTCGACTCCTATGGGAGTCCGATCGGAGCTCGATCGCTGAAGGGCTCGATCGGGGCGCAACCACTGAGGAGCTCGACCGAAGGGGGGAGCTCGGAAGGAGTTCGACTCCTGTAGGAGTTCGGTCGGAGCTCGACCGCTGAAGAGCTTGGTCGGGGCACAACCGCTGGGGAGTTCGATCGAAGGGGAGAGCTCAAAAGGAGTTCGACTCCTGTAGGAGTCCGACCGGAGCTCGACCGTTAAAGAGCTCGATCGGGGCACAACCGCTGAGGATTTTGGTCGAAGGGGGGAGCTCGGAAGGAGTTCAACTCCTGTGGGAGTCCGATCGGAGCTCGACCGCTGAAGGGCTCGGTCGGGGCGCAATCACTGAGGAGTTCGGCTAAAGCCCCACCGCTAAGCAGTTCGACCGACTGTAGGAGTTCGGTCAAGACCCGTCCGCTGAAGCTCTTCCATGACTACCGATCGGATCAGGTTAAGCACTGAACTGGACTTCGATAGGAGTGGGGTTTATCTCCAATAATAGTCCCCCCCACTTCCGAGTTCGAAACTCGAAGGATGGGAGTGCAGAAGAGGTGACTGCCGAAGTTCTCTTCTGGGCTCCGTGCTGGTTCAGGTCGAAGCTCGGAGGGGAGATTTCATCTCCAGCCAAAGTTGATGTCGAAGTTGAGGCCCAGGGGAGACCTCATCTCCGATCGAGGTTGATGCGGGCACTCAGGGAGATCTTATCTCCTACAACCGAGGTTAATACGGGAGTGTGGAAGAGATCTGATCTTAGGACGAGGTTGTCTTCGATCTTATCTCTGACTGAGGTTATCGACCGCTCGGGAGAGATCTTATCTCTGGTCGAGGTTAAAGTTGAAGCTCTCTGGCCGAGGTTGACACGGTCTCTCGGAAGAGATCTTATCTTTGGTCGAGGTTGAAGTTGAAGCTCTCCGATTGAAGTTGACACGGTCGTTCGGGAGAGATCTTATCTCTAGCCGAGGTTGAAGTTGAAGCTCTCCAGCCGAGGTCGACACGGTCGCTTGGGAGAGATCTTATCTCTGACCAAGGTTGAAGTTGAAGCTCTCCAACCGAGGTTGACACGGATGCTTGGGAGAGATCTTATCTCCTGCGCTCGAGATTACCTCGGGAGAGATCTTATCTCTTATAGCCGAGGTTGATGGAGATCCTGTCTCCTATTAGACTTCGGAGCTTAGGCTTGGACTTTGCTCACGTTAGGACAAGGTTCCTAACAGGCTGTGGGGGCACATGCGAACCGTCGTCCGTGCCTCTTCCTCCATCTCGTCTAAGGTGAATGAGACCTTCGAGTTTGCTCACATCAGGACGAGGTTCTCCTCCTGTTCCTAATGGGCTGTGGGGGCACATGCGGACCATCATCCGCGCCTCTCCCCCCATCTCGTCTAAGGTGAATGAGGCCTTCGACTTTGCTCGCGTAAGGACGAGGTTCTCCTCCTATTTCTAACGGGCTATGGGGGCACATGCGGATCGTCGTCCACGCCTCTCTCCACATCTCATCTAAGGTGAACGAGGCCTTCGACTTTGCTCGCGTCAGGACGAGGTTCTCCTCCTGTTCCTAACGGGCTACTTTCGCTCGCTTCTTTCCTATCGTCACATAATCCTTGCACCAGAAAACAATAATGCTGAGCGAAGAAGTCTTATTAAAGGGAGTCTACTGGTAATACATCTTTAGATTTTCTAAGTTTTAAGATCGGGAAAGCACTATTCCTCCGAGCTCCTTCAGGCGATAGGTTTCGGGCCGGATGACCTCCACCACTTCGTACGGACCTTTCCAATTTGGGGTGAGCTTTCCTTGACTTTGAGGTTGAGAGATAGCGGCTCGCCGAAGTACTAGGTCCCCCACTCTAAACATCTTACCCCTAACTTTAGAGTTGTAGTACCGTGCCACCTTCCGTCTATAGGCTGCCATTCAGATACGGGCCTCCTCCCTTTCTTCTTCCAGCAGATCGAGGTTAACTCTGAGGTCCTGGGGGTTAAGTTGCTCATCAAAGTTTGTGACTCGTGCGGACGGGAGCTGAAGTTCGATCGGGATAACTGCCTCCGTGCTGAAGGCCAAAGTGAAAGGCATTTCCTCGGTCGACGCCCTTTGAGTAGTTCGGTATGCCCAAAGGATGTGGTAGAGTTCGTCCACCCAAGGCCCCTTTGTCCTGTCGAGCCTTGTCCTGATGCCTTGCAGCAGGATCCGGTTGGTCACCTCAGCCTCCCCATTGGCCTACGGGTGAGCCACCGATGTAAAGCGATGAGAGATGTTCAGTCCTTCACAGAATTTGACGAATCTTGCCCCAGCGAACTGCCGCCCATTATCGGTTATAAGGGTTCGGGGCAGGCCGAACCGATAGACTAGCGACTTCCAAATGAAGTCCTGCACCTTGGCCTCGGTGATCTTCGGTAGTGGTTCGACTTCGACCCACTTGGTGAAATAATCGATCGCGATCAGGAGAAACTTTCATTGCCCGGACGCTATTGGGAAGGGACAAAGTATATCCATTCCCCACTGTACAAATGGCCAAGGTGCGCTGAGCGGAGCAAGCTCGGATGTCGGCTGCCTTTGCACATTGGTGTTCTTCTGACAGCGATCGCACTTCTTCATGCATTCCATGAAATCGTGAAATAAGGTCGGCCAGTAGTATCCCTGTCAAAGTAGTTTTTGCGATAGGGACCTAGCTTTTATGTTGCTTCCGCAAAGTCTTTCATGTACGTCCCACAGTGCGAGGTTGGCCTCTGAAGGTCGGAGATATCTCAGCAATGGAAGGGAGTACGACCTTTTATACAACTTGCCTTCATATAAAACGTAGCGGGAGGCCTGATTCCTTAGCCTCCAAGCTTCTTTTCGGTCATGAGGAAGAACCCCCTCTTTCAGGTAGGCGACCAATGGGTCGATCCAGCTGGGCTCAAATTCTATCTGGAGGATGGCCTGAGATTCCTCCATGGCTGGGCACTTCATAATTTTTTAAAATACTTCTTTGGGCAATTCGGTCGGGACTGAAGTGGCCAACTTGGAGAGAAGATCAGTTCTCGCATTTTCTACCCTTGGAATATGCTGAATGTCGAAACTGTTAAAGGCTGGTGTCAAATCCCTCACTTTTCCATGGTACCTCGCCATGCCTTCCTCCCGTGCTTCGTAGCTGCCGTCAACTTGATCGACCACCAGTTGGGAATCGCTGTAGACTTGAAGCCGATTTACTTTTAATTCTCTTGCTATCTTTAATCCGATGATCAGCGCTTCATATTCGGCCCCATTATTGATCGTGGGGAATTCAAAGTGTAGCGCGTACTCGACGATGACTCCTTCGGGGCTGACCAAGATCAGGCCTGCACCAGCTCCAGCAGAGTTGGACGAACCATCTACGTGCAGAGCCCAAAAGCCTTCGGAGAGGTTCGACTGCGATAGCTCGGCTTTGTCCAGGCTCAGTCTTGCTTTGGTGCCGACCTCGCTTTGTTCAAGCTCGGCTTCGATCGGAATGATGCATTCTACCATAAAATTCATCAATATCTGGGCCTTGATCGACGGCCTGGGTTAGTAGTTGATGTCGAACTCTGTGAGCTCGATTGCCCATTTCACGATTCTTTTGGAGGCATCCGTTCGGTGAAGGATTTCTTTTATTGGTTGGTCCGTAAGGACCATTACGGTGTGCTCTTGAAAGTAAGATCGGAGCCTCCTGGCAGCAACGAGAAGAGAGTAAGTTAGTTTTTCTAACCTAGAGTACCTGATCTCTGCATCCCTCAGGATCTGGCTCACGTAGTAGATCAGTCGCTGCGTCCTTGCTTCTTTCTTGATCAGGACTGCCATCAGGGCCACCAGAGAGAGCTAGATACAGGAATAATTCTTCTTCGAGTTCGGGCTTTGCCAGCAGTGGGGGTGAGTCGAGGTAGTTTTTAAGCTCCTCGAATGCTCGTTGGCACTCCACCGTCTAGCAGAAGTCCTTCGATCGCTTGAGAACTTAGAAGAAGGACGTGCATCGTTCAGCCGACCTTGAGTTGAAGCGGTTTAGGGATGCCACCTTTTCGATCAGAGCTGAACTTTCTTGATCGTCTTCGGAGTAGTCATCTCTCGAATGGCTTGGATCTTCTTGGGGTTTGCTTCGATTCTGCATCTCGGCACCATGAACCCCAGAAAATTTTTGGAGGTCACACCAAAGGCGCACTTGGTCGGGTTCAGCCTCATCTTGTGCTTTCTGAGAGCATCGAAGGTCTCTTTAAGGTCGGCGAGGTGGTCTGTCGAAGCTCGGCTTTTGACGAGCATATCATCCACGTACACCTCCATGTTGCGGTCGATCTGCTCCTTGAAGACCTTATTAACCAAGCGCTGGTTAGTTGCCCCTGCATTTTTGAGTCCAAATGACATGATCCTGTAACAATAAAGACCACGGTCAGTAATGAAGGCGGTCTTCTCTTCGTCCTCGGGTGCCATCCGTATCTGGTTATGACCAGAAAAGGCATCCAGAAAGGTGAGGAGCTCATGGCCCGAGGTCGCATCCACCAGCTGGTCGATCTTAGATAGGGGGTAGCTGTCTTTTGGATAGGCCTTGTTCAGCTTCTTGAAGTCGATGCACATCCTCCACTTGTTATTCGCCTTCTTGACGAGGACCACGTTCGAGACTCAGTTCGGATAATTAACCTTCCGGATGAGTCCGGCTTGGAGAAGCTTGTCTACTTCTTTGGCGATCGCTTTCTACCTCTCCGAGGGGTGGTGGCGCATCTTTTCTCTCATCGATCGGTGCCTTAGATCGACGGTCAGCCGATGTTCCATGACCTCGATGTCAATCCCTGGCATGTCCGCTGGAGTCCAAGCGAAGACGTCCGCATTTCTTCTGAGGAAGGCGACGAGCTACTCCCGAACCTCATCCACCAAGTTGGAGCCAATCTGCACAACGTGCTCCGGGTTCCCATCATTTAAGGGCACAGAGACGAGGTCCTCCATAGGCTCGCCTCGCTCCTCAGTGAGGTCCTCGCGAACATCCAGGCCGTCAACAAGATAAGGATCGGGCCGTTCTCCCTTGTGCATGGCAATTGACTAGCAATACCTCGCCAGAGCCTGATCCCCTCTGACTTCTCCAACCCCGCGATTCGTCGAAAACTTCATCTTCAAATAATAGGTTGACACCACCGCCCGAAGCGCATTTAGACCAGGTTGGTCAAGAATTGCATTATAGACGGATGGAGTCCTCACGACCAGGAAGTCGACCTGCGTTTTGGCCAATTTTGGGTGTTGCCCTACCATCACAGCCAAAGTTATCATGCCTTCGACTAGTACGATGTTGCCAGCGAATCCTACCAGCGGAGAGTTCATAGGCCCCAAGCGATCGTCGGGTAGGGATATTTTTGAGAAGATATTGTAAAACAATACGTCGGTCGAGCTTCCATTATCCACCAAAATGTGGCATACATCGTAGTCAGCAATATTCAAAGAAATTACAACTACGTCATTATGCGAGAATTTGATCCCCTGGCCATCTGCCTCGGTGAAAGTCACGGGTTCCACGGTCCTCTGCCTCTTTACCGATCCCTCGGATCCACTGGCCTCTCCTTGTTGAAGTCCCTCCGAGATAGTGTTGATGATGCCAAGAGGCGATCGATCTTCTTGCTGGTCTCCCTCACTTGATGGTACCACCCTCAGCCGATCTTTCCGCTCTTCAGGTCATCTTCGTAGGAATCGGCCAAGTCTACCTCGCCTAACGAGCTCTTCGATCTTGTCCTGGAGCTGGATGCACTCCTCAGTGTCGTGACTATGGTCACGATGGTAGAGGCAGAACTTGTTAGGATTATATTTGCTGGGATGGGAATGCATTCTCTTCGATCTCGAAAATCGTTCCTTGATCTCCATCAACACTTGGGTCTTCGGGGCGTTGAGGGGGGCGTAGTTGTGAAATCATCGTCGGGAAGAACTTCGATGCTGGGGGGAACCTCGGCGTGCCCTTCCATCGGGGGTTCCCTGCCTCTGAGCACTCGGGGGAGTTCAGGCTCGCCCGTGACTCGGGGGAGTCCGAAAATGCGGCCGAGCTTCAGTCTGCTTTCTTTCTTCGATGGGCTTGCCTGGCCCGCTGATTTGCCGCTTGCCACTGGCTTCATCATCCTTATCCTCGAAAGCCTCCTCTGCCCGAGCATAACTTTCGACCCGAGCTAGCATGTCAGCGAAATCTTTGGAATACTTCTTCTCCAGGAAGAACAGCAAGTCATTCTTCTGAAGGCCGCCCTTGAGGGTGACCATGGCGATTGACTGGTCCAGGTTCCGGACCTCCAATGCAGCAGCATTAAACCAGATGATATAAGCCTGGATAGGTCCCCCCTCCTTCTGCCTAATGGCCATTAAGAAATCCGAGCCCCAGCGCGGATGCCGATTACTGATGAAGTGTGCCGCGAATTGTTGGCTCATCTGATCAAACGATAAGATGGTACTCAGCTTAAGCACCGAGTACCAATTCCTGGCAGCCCCCTTAAGGGTAGAGGGGAAAGCCTGGCACAAGATGGCGTCTAGTGCATCGTGGAGCAATATTATTGTCCGAAAGGCTTTCAGATGGTCTATCAGATCGGTGGTCCCATCGTAACTCTCGAGCTGCGGAAGCTTAAAGTTCGGCAGGATCGGCTCCTGCATAATTTTCTACGAAAAGGGAGGATCAGGACAAATGTCATTACCACGAGAGGATGAAGTGTGACGAAGCTCCTCGATTCATCGGCTCATTTTTAGGAGCCTTTGATCTAAGAGGTCTTCGTGGTCCTTGATCTCCAAAGTTTTCTGATAGAACGGGTGCGAGGCTTCCCCCTGGGTCGAGCCACGGTCTGAGTAGGGGCTCTCCCTCCTTTGCCTCCCCCTTCTGGGGATCGGAGGTCGGGTAGCCCAAGTCGGTCATTCCTGGGTCGGACCGCATGGCTCTGGGAGTCTCGCGCCGGTTGAGCTGGTGTCGGGATCTGCCAGTGCATGGTCTGCACCGCCTCCGTGAGGCCATGAACCTATTGGACGAGCAGGTTGAACTGCTCCACATCCACCACGACCATAGATGGAACATGGGCCGCTCGGGTCGAAGCGGGAGCGAAAGGATCTGAACGAGATTGGGCCATGGAGGCCGTCGAGCGCCGCATCGAAGCTCTCCTGGGAGGCATTTTCTCTCGGAGAAAGAACTCCAGGGAGGAAGAAGAGAGATCTCCGGAGAGGGTAGGGAGAAATCATCGTCGAGCACTCCTTTAAGAACAAGGGGGACCTCAGAGGTTCAGAGCCCTTCCTCTAGCGCCAATTAGTTGATGCAGAATCTCATCGTCGTCGAAATCAACTGGAGCGGAGGTGGACGAGGTCACCGTCGGAGATCTGCAAAACAAAGTTCTATCCGGAGTCGGTGGGGGGTGGCTCTGGCAGGACCCTCTGACGGTCAAGTTAGCTCTGGCCAACAGAAATGGAGTGCTCAGGAATGAGTTCCACAGAGCTTAGAGAAGAAGAAGAGGAGAGCTTAGAGATCAGAGATTAGAGTTAGCGTATCTGGAGGGTCCTGTTTATAGGCGGAGCCTGATTGATGGTGATGATCATACTGCCTGGTAGCGAGCCGTCGGGGCCGCATGGAGTTCGGTACGAAGAGGAAGGCGTCGTCAGGTGGCGGCCATGTCGTCCGATTGTGGGCCGCATGGGGCCGATTATGGAGAGAGTGGCATCGCCAGTAGTGGTGGCCATGTCGTTCGACTGCAGACCGCATGGGGTTGGTTATGGAGAGATTGGCGTCGCCAATAGTGGTGGTGGCGGCCATACCGCCGAGTTCCGACAGCCGTAGCTCGAGAAAGTAGGCATTGGTTGGTGGACTCGGGCATATACCAATTTCAAAGAAGTTTGGGCTCCAAGAGGAGTTCGGCCGAAAGGGGGAGCTCGAAAGGAGTTCGACTCCTGTGGGAGTTCGAGCGAAGCTCGATTGCTGAAGAGCTCGGTGGACGCAACCGCTGAGGAGTTCGATCGAAGGGGGGAGCTTGGAAGGAGTTCGACTCCTGTAGGAGTTCGACTGGAGCTCGATCGCTGAAGAGCTCGGTCGGGGCGCAACCACTGAGGAGTTCGACCGAAGGGGGAGCTCGAAGGAGTTCGACTCCTATGGGAGTCTGATCGGAGCTCGATCGCTAAAGGGCTCGATCGGGGTGCAACCGCTAAGGAGTTCGATCGAATGACGGAGCTCGGAAGGAGTTCGACTCCTGTAGGAGTCCGATCGAAGCTCGGCCATTGAAGAGCTCGGTCGGGGTGCAACCGCTGAGGAGTTCAGCTGAAAGGGAGAGCTCAGAAGGAGTTTGACTCCTGTAGGAGTCCGATCGGAGCTCGACCGCTGAAGAGCTCGGTCAGGGCGCAACCGCTGAGGAGTTCGATCGAAGGGGGGAGCTCGAAAGGAGTTCAACTCCTGTGGAAGTCCGACCGAACCTCGACCACTGAAGGGCTCGGTCGGAGCGCAACCGCTGAGGAGTTCGGCTAAAGCCCCGCCGCTAAGCAGTTCGGCCGACTGTAGGAGTTCGACCAAGACCCGCCCGCTGAAGCTCTTTCATGGCTACCGGCCGCATCAGGTTGAGCACCGAACTGGACTTCGGCAGGAGCGGGGTTTATCCCCAACAGCTATCTATCGATCGGCTATGGAATTTCTCTTTCAAAGAGAAATTGTCCAACAACACCTCTAGATAGAGAGCATATGAATAGAATACCATATGCTTCAGTAATGGGTTTTATAATGTACGCCATAACATGTACGTGACCAAATGTGGCATACTCACTAGGTGTAGTGAGTAGATACCAATCTAATCTAGGGTAGAATCACTGGAAGGTTGTTAAAATCATCCTGAAGTATTTAAGAAATACTAAGGATCAGTGGCTTGTATATGATGAATCAGACTTAAAAGTTGTGGGGTTCATAGACTCCAATTTTTAGTCCAATCATGATGATAGCAAGAGTGTGTCGGGATACATATTTACCCTTAATGATAGGACCATCTATTGGAAGAGTTCAAAGTAGCACATTATGATCGATTCAGTTTGTGAGACGGAGTATATCGCTGTATTAGATGCTGCCAAAGAAGCGGTATGGCTAAGAAAATTCATCATTGAGCTCGGAGTAGCATCCTTCCTTGATGGTCTAGTTCTGCTCTATTGCGACAGCTCTAGAGCCATTGCTCAGGTGAAGAAACCAAAGGTACACCAGCGGATGAAGCATATTCTGTGCTACTACCATCTTGTCCAAGAGATTATGGATCGAGGTGACGTCGATTTTTAGAAGATCGACGGAAAGGAGAACCTACTCGATCCATTCACTAAAGCTGTTGTGGTGAAGGAGTTCGACGACTTTAAGTCGAAGATAGGTATTAGATACTGCACCGATTGACTTTAGTTCAAGTGGGAGATTATTGGAAATGTGTCTCAAAGTCAATCGTCAGTCTGTTGATGGTTGGGCCATATATTTATAATTGTATATAAATTATAAATTAATAAAAGTTATTTTGATATTTTTCATCATAAATTCTTTTGTCTTCTAATGAACTCTTATGTTGTGATGAAAACCTTAGGACTATCTAGATTTGACAAAGGAGGATTTGTCTTTTAGTCCTTAAATAGTTCACGACCAAATGATACGTTATTACTTAGGATGACAATGTTTATCAAGTATAGATCGTTGTGTGCCATATAGGTTGGTTGTCTAAATAACCAAGGAGTGTTGAGACACTAATATGGCATGCAAGTGAGATGTATGGGTACATCTGCACTGAACGTGACCAACTTCGAGGCTTTTTTTCTGTCAAGATTACCTTCGATGGAATATGGGTATAAATATCCCTCTGATCTAAGATCATCATGGTGATTTTCAAGCAACTTACTGTATTTTGGTATCGGACTATCTGAATTTTTAATTCAATGATGAAAGATTTTTGGACATAGTCAAGTACTTATGGAGTCGATGCGTGTATCAAGATGGGATTGACTACTTCTGATTTCAGGAGCTGTGTTCAATTGTGTTTCAATTTAGCAAAACCTAAGTCAGGATAGTCTTAGTGAGGAGTCACGGGACTAATTGCTTTGAGATACGACATGGATGTTTTTTCTAGGGTTGACAGTCTAATCCTGAGTTATCTATTATACAGAGGTCATAGGGATGAATTATACGGTAACCATATACGGTAATCATATTCACGTAGGTTCTGAATGTTGCGATTTTAATTATTCAATCTATCCGAATGTTGGATACCATCGCTAGATGGTCACTTCGATTAGTATAAAAATTAATTTTTTGCTACTGACTTAGGTTCGGACCTATGGGGTCACACACATTAGGAGTTCCTACTTGATCCGATGGTTGATCAAGAGTTTCATTGGTTTGGGATTTTGTGGTCAAAAGTTCCAGTAGACTGAGACTCTATGAGCAAAAGTCCTACTAGATTGGGACTCTGAGTCTGACTTATCTGAGACTCTCTGATCAAGAGTCCCATTGGTCTGAGACTCTATGGTCAAAGAGTTCCACTAGATTGAGACTCTATGATCAAGAGTCCTATTGGACTGAGACTCTTAGTCCTACTTATCTAGGACTCTCTGATCATGTGTCCTGATAATCTAGAACACTGTGGTCTAGAGTTTCACTAGATTGAGACTCTATGATCAAGAGTCCCACTGGACTGAGACTCTGAGTCCTACTCATCTGGAACTCTCTGATCAAGAGTTTCACTAGTTTGGGACTCTATGATCGTGAGTTCGATTCATTTGGAACATTAGGTTCAAGAGTCCCATTGATTTATGACTCTTCAAGAGTTTCATGTTGATAGGACTCTATTGTCTAGTAACCCATTCGATTTGGACTCAGATATTTTTGGAGGATTAATGAGCAATTTGATTGCTGATTAGCTCAGTTTGATTGAGCGATGATGATTTGATCAAGTTCGATTGAATTTGATTCGATTGGATTTGACCCAATTAGGTCATGAGATGACCTAATCGCTATGGAAGTTTTGATCCTGATTTGATCAGGACGTAGATCTAATTAATTTCTAATTTGATTAGAATTTTATTGGATTAGGCTAAGCCTAATTTGGTTGGATTTAACCTAGTTTAATTGGATCTAAATTAATTGGTTTGGTTGAAACCAATTAGGATCAAGTCAAATGAAGTTTGAATTCAAATTCTCCCATGCACCCACCATTTTTGATTTTTCCACTCTGCTTCCCATGCCTTTTCTTTTGTTTGTCGAATATTTTTTGAGAAATAAAAATATGTACGCAGAAGGAGCGTCCTTTTGTGTGTTAAACACAAGGGAGGGGGCGTTGGATAAGGATGAGAGGTTCATTTGATTTTTGAAATCAAGTGAGTGGTTAAAACCTCTGAACTACTCGATCTTTTTTATTTTTCATGCGATTTTTCCATGGTATTCACATCAATAAATTTAAGAGAAGGGGTTAGCATTATGTGGTAAAAATTTCAGAGTGTTTAGGCATCAGTTCTGGATGAAAAAAATCTCGATGTGAAGGTGAACAGGATCCTGCAACACTTTTCTTTTCTTTTATGCCTTTCTTCTTTTATGATTTTTACCTCTAAGGATATCCTATTTTTAGATATGATCTATATAGGGATTATAGATCTAAATGTTATCTTTTCATGAAAACTTATTTCGTGGAAAAACTTCTCGTAGAGAGGGCGTGATAGGATTTTTAGTGTGTTAGGATTTTTGGGCCGAGTGAAATCCTAGATTTGGGAATCTAGGTTTGGATGGAGAGATCGAGTGCTGTGAGCATCGGATCACCACCAAATTTAAAATACATCTTCATCATCCTTCAATATTTATGATCTAATTTTTTAGAATATCTAAAAAATTAGATAGTATACGATCGATCGGATCGATGGTGATCATTCATCGAAGGCTCCGATGAGGAGCTAGCACTCCAGTGGGACTGATTGGGATCAGGAGCTCCGTGTGGACCAACTGTAGAGGCCGGACATATGTGCGGCTGTGACGTGATACCAGAGCATTATTCGATGGACTCAGATTGCGGTGATCGACTATCTGTGAAAAGATATTATGTTTTGAACATGTAGATGTAGTAAATAGTTTATTACATAGTTTTATTTTCAGATCTATTGATGTATGCATGCATATTATGTTTGGATCCTAATGTATAGGATTAAATAATTTGATATAATTAGTAGATAATTAATTAGATTAATTATTTTTCGCTGCATCATTACTATTTTTGAAATATTTTTTGAAAGTAGCATGGCAAACCTTGCACTGTTTTGTTCAAGAGCTCCTATGTGGTTGAAAGTGTTGACAGTTTTGAAATAGATCCAAATTAGCACTGTGGCTGAAATGGATCCTGGGAGCATGTCTAGGTTATTCATTTTGATCTCAAGCTCTAAAGCTTTGAGAATGTTTTTATCTTTAATCTTGAGGGTAAGGTCCACATTATAATTACAATAAGTAGGATCATCATAAAGGCTTGTTTCTACCATACCTAGCAGTGAGTCTTCGTATTTGTTATGCCTATAATCTTTGAGACACATGAGGAGGGCACCATCTAAACCCTTCCTGATCAAATGATGGTTACTTGAACCAAGCCTAAACGAAGGAATTCAATTTTTTTTTTTTGAAAGTATTGATCAATTCTTGATCCAAAAGTGGTATCAATTCATGATCTTTTGAGATTGAATGGGTTTTTTAAATCATTTTGATTCTTGAATCAGGTATTAACCAGTTTATTTTGTAAATTGACTTGAGGGGGATCTTTGGGATAATCACTTTTGAGGGGTTAATTAATGGTTGGTCTATACTTTCCATTCCAGTACTTTCATGGAAAGCGGAAGAAGAAGAAGAGTTTTTGGATAGGAAACTCATCTCGATTTCAAGTCTACTTATATAATATTGAGTTTTAGTACCACATAGAAAAGTACTATGCCACAAGTAACCTGCAATGTTCCTTAAAGAAGTGACCTACAATACTGCTTAATAAAAGTGACATGTTTTCCCAAATATGACTAATTGCCCTTACCTTGAAACCGGCTCTCCTAGCCTTAAAGTGGGTGCACGGGACTTACTGCCTCTATAGAAAAAGGTTACTAAAATCTTGCAGGAAAACTGATACCAGCAAGGGCTGGATCGATTAAAAGACCATGCTCCTGAAACTATAAGAGGGCTGAATTGGTTACTCAGTACTTAACTCATAAACTTAACATGCTGGAAGTAATCTAGAAATAAAAGATGAGATGCCCACAATATTTCAAATGTAGAGACTACTATACCACTCCCTTCTCTCCCTTGCTCTAATACCAAGATGGGTGATGTTCGTATGAAAACTTCCTTCATACTTGTTAAAGACCTAAATCAATTTGTGATCCTAGGAACATCCTTTCTCAACATGATTAAGTCCTTTTATGTGGATGAAGAAGGATTTAGAACAAAATTCCTTGGACAAGATCTATTCTTCTAATTCATTTATCCACCCTTTTACAAAACTCTCCAACTCCTTAAGGATAGTTTCATGAACTTAATCCAAAGGAAGCAAAAACAATTAGAATATTTAAAAGAAGAAGTTGACTTCAAAAGAATTGAAAATCAACTTCAAACAAACCAAATCAAAAACAAAATTCAAATAATCAAAATAAAATTGGTAAACTAAAGTTGTTCCGACCTACCCAATACCTTTTGGGTTAGAGAAAACATATGTTGGACCTTCCATATGAACCCAGGTTTAATGAAAACAAATACCCACTAAGGCAAGGCTATTCAAATGAATACCCAAGTCTTAGAATATTTTAAAAAAGAAATCTAATCTCTCTTAGACAAAAAATTGATTAGACCAAGTCGATCTTTCTGGTCTTGTATTGCTTTTTATATCAAAAAAAGAGCAGAAATAAAATGAGAAGTCCCTAGGTTAATCATTAATTACAAACTCTTAAACATTGCTTTGAAGTGGATAAGGTACCTAGATCCAAACAAAAAAGACCTCTTGACGAGGGTCACAAAAGCCAAAATATTTTCAAAGTTTGACCTCAAGTTTGGATTCTAGCAAATCCAGATATCTGAAAGGATAGGTACAAAACTATCTTTACTATCCCATTCGGGCAGTATGAATAGAATGTGATGCCATTCGGCCTAAAAAATGCACCTTCAGAGTTCCAAAGAATCAGCAATGAAATATTTACGCCCTACACCAAATTCATTATAGCTTACATTGATGATATCTTAATATTCTCAGAAATAATAGACCAACACTTCAAACACTTGGAAACCTTTTCCTACGAGGTAACAAGGAATGCTCTAGTTCTTTCTAAAACAAAAATGGACCTCTTCAAAACTCAAATAAGGTTCTTAGTTACGAGATAAACCAAGGATCCACCAAACCAATTCAAAAATCTTTAGAATTTGCATCAAAATTTCTTGATCAAATTCTAGAGAAAAAATAACTTCAAAGATTCTTAGGTAGCCTCAATTATGTTTCAGACTATTATAAGGATCTAAAAACCATCACAAAATCTTTGTATGCCAGGCTAAAAAAGAATCCTCCTCCATTGGGAGACAAACCAAAGCTTTAAAAATAATCAAGGCCCAAATCAGATAATTACCGTCTTATCCTCTCTGACCCAAATCTATCCAAAATTGTATAAATGGATGCCTTAGACATAGGTTATGGAGGAATCCTGAAACAAAAAAGAGACAACGAAGAAGAACTCATCCAATACTATTCTGATATTTAGAATGAAACTCAAAAAAAATACTCAACAATCAAAAAAGAAGTTTTATTGATAGCTTTTTGTATTCTCCAATTTTAAAGCAATATTTTAAATCAAAAGTTTTTACTTTGAATTGATTGTTAGTCTGCCAAATCTATTTTAAAAAAAAATGTTAAAAATCTTGCTTCAAAATAAGTTTTGGTCAGATGGCAAGCCATTCTCTCAATTTTTGATTTCAAATTGAGTTCAAAAGAGAAAAGAATAATTCTTTCCCTGATTTTTTTTTCTTATGGATCTGAAGGCCCTTGACAAACAACATCCTTCTGCTTCTCAAAATTCCATTTCTAAGAATTCAAAATCTCAAATTAACTACCACAACAAAAAGTTCCTTGATTTATTTCATAGCCTAGGAACCTAATTTGTGTTTTGAACAGGTCTATTTTGATGTAGAAAGGACCAGGCCATTTTTAGTTATTTTATAAAAGAAGGTTTGAAGGTATTTAAAATGTTGTTCTATGGTCTTCGAGAATACTAAAATATCATCAATATAGGTAATGATGAACTTAGTATAGGATGTAAAAATATCATTGATGATTTTTTAAAATTTAGAGGGAGCATTTTTTAGACCGAATGGCATAACATTTCATTCGTATTGGCCAAATGGTATTATGAAGGCAGTTTTGTATTTATCTTTTTCGAAAATCTGGATTTGCCAGAAACTAGATTTAAGGTCAAACTTTGAGAATACCTTGACCTTTGTGATCCTGGTTAGGGGGTCCTTTTTGTTTGGGATAGTATATCTTATTCATTTTAAGGCAGTGTTTAATGGTTTATAGTTGACAACATGCCTAAGGACATCTTTTTCTATTTCAACTTTTTTTTGAACATAGAAAGCTGCGCAGGACCAAGGGGACCTATTGGGTCTAATTAGTTTTTTGTCTAGTAGAGATTAGATTTTCTTTTTGTAGTGTTCTAAGACACTGAAATTCATTTGGATCGATCTTGCTTTGGTAGGTATATATTTTTCATTAAAGTTGTCCTCATAAGAAAGATCAACAATATGTTTTCATCGCATTCAGAAGGCATTTGGTAATTCAAAACAATTAGTCTTGACTAGATTTTCTTTGAATATTTGAATTTTATTTTTATACCTGCAGTTTGTAGTTGTTCTTCCATTCTTTTGTAACTAACTTCTTTCTTTAAGTATTCTAGCTATTTTTGTTTTCTTTGAATTAGGTTAATAGAGTTGTCTTTGAGTAGTTGGAGTGTTTTATAAAAGGATGGACTGATGAATTGAAAGAATAGATCTTGACTTAGAAACTTAGCTTTGATTCCATCATTATCAACTGAGAAAGGTTTGATCATATTTAGGAAAGATGTTCCTAGGATAACCAATTGGTTTAGATTTTTGACAAGTATGAAAGGAGTCTTCAGACAAATATTATTGTTGCAAACTAAGGCATTGGTGAGTTTATAGTTGATTTTTAGTTCTGATCCACTGGTAGTGGTCAGTTTTTCTTTGATTTTTTCGAAAAATTTTGCAGGTATTAGGCCTTCTTGAATGCAGTTTGAATCAACACCAGAGTTAATTAGGGCAATAGTTTCAAGTCTAAAGTCATCAACCAATAAGGTTATTTCGACGTTCCATTTTTGGATTTGCAATTGGGATAATACTTCAACAAAGATTGGAATTTCAAGATCATCAGTTTCTTTATCATGGTTGCTTGTTTTAAGACTTTCTAATTGGGCTTTTATTTGAGTTATTTTTTTTTAAGATCATTTATTTTATTTTGGAGGTCCTAGATAGTGATCTATTTCTTATCTTTGGGTTCAAATCTTTTTAAGATGTTGTTTAAGCTGTATGTTTGAACTTTTTTTTCTTTAGGATCTTTACTCAAAGAGTTTTTTAGTTTAATTAAATATTATTCCTAGAGTTTTGAATCTTGGATCTTGTCAATAAAGTCTAATAACAAGTCTTGTTCTTTGGTTATTACACAAATCTCTCCTTCTGAAGTTGTTGAGGTCTGGGATTTTGAGTTAGTGGAACTGACATCAGAGTTTAGAAGGAGGGTTCTTAAATTTTGTTTGATTAAATTTAAAAGGTTTGATTTATCTAGCTCGTGGTTATTTATTTTGAATTTTATTTTACAGTCTGAGCTAAAATGTCCTGATTTGTCACATCTATAGCAAATTGGAGGCTTCGAGGGTTTTTCTTTCTTTATGAATGGTTTCTTTTTAGGTTTGTGGTGTGATGGTTTATAAGTGGATTTAGATTGCTTTGGTTTAGTAGTACTATGAGATTTCCAAGGTATTTTATAGGTCTTTTTACGACATTGTTTGTACTCTTTAGATTTTTTGTAAGGTCTGGTCTAGGTCTTGATAGGAGGAAGATCGAATTGTTGGCAGAAACTTTCTAGTTCCTTTTTGCTTGTTATTTCCTTCTTCTTGAGTTGTTGTTTAAACTTTAGTTCTATGCATAGGTTAAGTCCTTCTTAATTTATTGTGCTTATTAGATCATCATAGTTCAGTCTGTCATATGGGATCCTTCCATTATTCTAGTTTCTAAGTTTGGTTCTTATTTTTTCAGAGAAGACCGAAGGCAACCCTATAAGAAATTTTTCTTTCCAGAAGGGTTGGTTGCAATCATCTCTAGTTAGGATCCTAGTTAGGAATACATCCTTATACCATTTAAAGTTCTGAAGTTTTTTACATTTGAGGTTTGTTAAAATTTCAGAGGTTCTATCTCTGAATTTTGAAGGATCTCCTATGAAGTATTTGGTGATTGCAAAGTTGAGGGTAAAAATTGCATCTTGTATTTCATTTTTACTTTCATCTCTGATAGCTTGACCATCAAAATTTCTTTCGATTGCATTCATGATTTGATTTTTTTCTTCATCAGTGAGAAGTAAGTCCCACCATCCTTTGAGTTGGCCAGTGAAGCCAGAGATAAGGGCTGTAGCTATAGCCTAGTCTTGGGCTCTACCCTTGGTTCTATAGGCAGTTGTAACCATAGTTATTTATTATAATTTGCTCAGGATGTTATATTCTATTTGGCCATCTATGTTTCATTTGTAGATGGCTTGGGCCAAATACTAGTTTTGTTGCATGGATCTTTCTTCAAGATCCATGTCAGGCATGGTTGGTCTGGACTAGTAGGGTCTTTGGGGATTCGGACCATAAAAGCTAGTGTTCCTAGCCCATCCTCTAATTTTATTAATTATTTGGAGGTTTTGCTCTGGTCCTTCTGGGTTGATACTTGGTGTTGGACTAGTTGGACCAGATTCATCCATTTGTTCTGAGTCACTAGGCTCACCGGAGTGATCACTCCCTTGTTCTAGGATAGCAATAGATTTTTTTGAGGTTTTAGGTGTATCAAGAATAGAGTGGATGAGCTCAAGGGTTTGGAGTCTCTTATTTATTTTGCCTAGGAGGTCCTTGTCTTCTAAATCTCCTTTATATTTTTTAGGTATTTCATAGGGTTTGAAGATAGGAGCAGAGCTAGAAGACTTAGCTGGTGGTCTGTCTATAACTCTTTCTTCCATCCTGGTTAGTTGGTCGCCTATAGTTTTAAGGCTTTGGTTTGCCCAATTATTTTGTTCTATTATATTTTTAAGATCTCTAGGATTCACAGAATTCTGGGGATCACTTTTGAGTTTTACAGGTGAAGCTGTAGTTTGTATTTCCCTGATCGGGATTTTGATTTCTTGGAAAAGAGGATGGATCCTTTTTATGATCCTTCCCTTTCCATCTTGCTATGAAATTTTGACCTTTAGTCTGATCATGTCGACTTGTTTTGATTTACTGTACATTTTAAACCATTTAAAGAAACCTATGTGGTCTTTGATAGAATGCATGAAATCATACCATTTGATTTTAAGGTTAGTCCTTTGAGGTTCATCAAACTGGTTGAAGAACTCAGCTCTTTTTTTCTCATTTCTTTTTGAGTTGAAGTCCCTTCTGAGTAGGTCCTTATCTAGGATAAATTCGCTACTTATTGTGTCGATCTCAAGGTCCATTTGAAAATAGGTTGGGCTTAAGTTGGGAGATTTTATCTGTTCATTATATGAGGATTTAGGAATAGTAGGCTTTGAGTCTACTTCTGATAGGTTTACTTTGATAAAATAGCTTTTCCTAGTAGTAGTGAAGGAAGAGGTTGGAGGGATGTTTGAAGAAGAGAACCTAGAGCCAAAGCTCTTCTCTATTTTTAGTCTATGCAATTTGATTGAGACATCATCCTCAGGGGTGGTAGTGATTGCCTCGAGATGGCTTATTTTCTGTCTAGTGAGGCGAACTGATTTTTCAAGGATCCAACTTTCTGGAAGGGTTATCTTATCCTAGATAAGAGTTTTGGGAATAAAAACATTTCCTTTAGTTGGACCAGTTTGAATGTATTCTATTTATCCTAAGGATTTCTTAGCCAAAGATCCTATGTGGTTGAAGTTATTGGTAGCTTTGAAATAAATTATTGCCAAAATAGTTAGCGAGAAGAATCCATCAAGTATCTTGAGATTGTGTATTTTGATTTTTAATTGTAGGGCTTTTTCGATGTTGTTGTCTTTAACTTTGAGGGTAAGGTCTGTATTTCAATTACAATAAGCGAGACTATTGAATACATTGGTTTCCATCATTTCTAGAAGGGATTCATGGTATTCAAGGAGTCTCCCATCTTTTAGGCAGATGCGGAGGGCATTATTTATACCTCTCCTTATCATAGGTATTACAACAATTTGGATGAGTCCCAAGTGAAGGAACTGATATTTTGATTTAATACTATTTATTAGATTTTTGGGTATTAAGGGTATTAGTTTATGGTTTTTTGAGATTGAGTAGGTATTTTCTATTACTTTGATTCTTGAGTTTGGTATTAACTAGTTAGTTTTGTAGATAGATTTGAGTGAAATTTTTGGAATTACTACTTTAGTTGGATCATACATGATCTTTTCTTTGCCTGCACTTGTCCCTTCACCTTGAAAAGATGAGGAAGAAGAAGAGTTTCTGGATAGAAAATTTATACTTAATTATGGGCTAGTTGTAGGAGTCTGAGTTCTAAGTAACATCCAATGCCACTAAAAAGTGTTTTCTATTTTCAAATATGACTAACTGCCCTGCCCAACAATGGCTCTACCTGGCTTAAAATCGGTCTGCGGGACTTACTACCTCTAGAAAAAGATTTTTTCTTTCTTAGAGTGAATAACACTTAACTCAAAGACTTAGAATGCTAGAACTAGTTCAGAATTAAGTATAATATTTATCTATGCAGAGACTATTCTAGATACTTCCTTCCTAGGGTGAAAAGAAGGGAATGGCTTTGATACCGATAATGTACGACCACTAAATTAAGTAATCATGGCTAAATTAAGTAATCATGGATCTTATTAAAAACTCATGCAGAATAGAAAGAAGCGAATTAAGTATAAGATTGAGAAAAAAAATAAATTTTATTTAATAAGCAAGTCTTTTTACATACCATAAAAAGGAGATAGCAAATCTTTTTATAGGAGATAACCTTGCATACTTGACAGGTTGATTACAAGAGTTGCAAACTAAAACTTCAAATAAGTTTAGAGAAGGAAAAGCTTGAAGAAGATGTGGGTACAGGGGACTTGAAGAGAGAGGAAGACTGGGAGGGGTTGCTGGAAGTAGGCAATGCCTCCTTCCTTTTTGTTCTCCCTTTTTTAATGGGGTTTCTGGACTTCAAATCCTTTTGAATTCGTTGAAGAGAGACATGATGCCTTCATCCTCTTCGTTCTTCTTGTCTTGAGAACCCAGGGGTAGAAAAACATGGGCATTAGTTGTTTTGGAAATCTGTTGGCGGAAAACCATGGACGCTAGTTGTTTTGAAATTCTGTGGGTGAAAAATCATGGGCTAGTAGATAACCATGGGTTTCTGATATGATGGCTTGGCGTTTAGTCTTGGCTGCCAGCTAGCAGGGCTTTCGATGGATCTGATTCAGTCGAAGGTTTTGTCGGTGGTACCGGCAAGGGTCTAGCCATACTGATACCCCTTCTGACACATCCAGCTGGCCTTCGTCTGTATGCATCTTCTAGTTTTAATGGTCTATGATGATGGAGATTCTGGTTTTGAGCTACGATGGAGTGTTGTGGAGCTGGTGATGATCCTAAGAAACTATGGTTGTTTGAGGAATTGACTTCAATAGGGCAATATTCTTGCCCTCTTATTTGGACTCGTCTGACGATCTTGTAGGAGTTATTGCCGATGTTGGTGTATTGGAATTCTTCATTTTGAGTGGCTGATTTATTTGCTTGTTGGTTTTTTGGTTAAGGTGAGGTTCTTGTATTAGATATTGGAGAAATCCTTGTGTGGGGAGAGCTTCTGTCATCTTGAGGTGTGGGCTAGATTATGTAGGGTTTGTGGATGGTGATGGTAATAGGCCCTATGGGAATAGGGTCTATGTGGAGGTGGATGTGGTAATGGAAATGATGACACTTTGGTTTTTGATGGTGGCGGTGTCGCCTCTCGTGGTTATGGCTGGAGCTCTGGAAATGGGTTATCTTCAAAATTGATCAGAGGGTCAGAGGAGGTGCGGGAGAGGTCTCTTTCTTCTTCTTCTTCTTCTTCTTCTTCTTTGAGTTTTGAGAGGGACTCTAGTAAGAGCCTTTTATACTCGATCTTGGATTTGGCACTGACAAGCTTTGCATTGGTTCTAGACTTGTACTGGATGAATTTTGCAGCGAGAAGATCAATAGCAGGAGGAGCTTGCAAAGAGTATCTCGCAAGCCACTCAATAATCTTGGCTTTAGATGCCTTTTCAGCATTAAATTTGGCCCACCATTTTGTCTTAAACTTTCTTCCAAGGGAAGAAGGTAGAGGAGGGTTCTGGACAAAGGTGTACTCCCATGTGAGAATCCAAGAAAGGATAAATTGGGAAAAAAATTCAAGTAGGATAAGAAATTTTTGGTTTCCTGGAGGAAGAATGGCTTTTTCACTGAACCATGTGAACCCTTCATGGATAGGTCCTGGGAGAATTTCAGGAATGGCTCCGTAATAGTTACACCAGGTACTGAACCAGTCGAAAAAGTGGTAGGAGGTATTTATTTTTAAGTAGAAAAGCCAAGAATGTCTGTGGAGAGAATTTTGGTAGAGGAAAGTATGATACTAGACTATCATATAGTCCCAATAATTGAAATATTGGATAGAAAGATTTTGGGCTAATTTTTTGTAGCTTGATGGGCTACCTTCCCAATTAGATGGGCTTAAAACTTTAAAAATTTGGACTGTGGAATGTGTATATGTCTGGAGATTAATTTTATCAAGATAGTACCTTATGAGCACTGAATGGATGTCCGTTAGGATAGCTTCGAACCATGCTTGGATCTTGTAGGGATCTTTGGACTGGTAATGCCATCCATCAAGGAAAACATCTTGGGCCCTGATTTTGGGATTTGAGGAAGAAAATTCATCTTCAGTAATGAAGATGGATTGGAGGATTTTTTTATTAAAGTATTGGGTGGCTGATCTTTTGGAGGCTTGAGGGATTATGGCTTTGCCTTTTTTGTCCTTGAAAGGTACTGCTTGTGTGGAGCATTTCGTTTTTGGAATTTGTAGTTTTTCAACTAGTTTGCTTGTGGCCTTTTGGGCTAATAGGGCAAACCTATTTGAAGATGATGGGCTGGAAGCCAGTTTTCTTTGGCTTTCTTTCTGTTCAACAATTTTAAGCCATGTCTAGGGTTTTGATGTAGAGTTTTGAGAAGAGAATGTTTGCCTTTTAGGGGCCATTAAATGTTCCCCTATAAAAATTCATGGGAGAGAAAATCAGGAAGAGAATTATCCTTCACCCTTTTGAATTCTATTTAAAAATCGATGATTGAAAGAATTGCCTACCATCTAACTTATTTTGAAGCAAGATTTATAACATCCTTTTCAAAAATAAACTTAGCAGATTGGCAATCAATTCGAAGTAAAAATGTTTGGTTTAAAAGATCACTTTGAAATTTTAAAATACACAAAATGATCGATAAATTTTTTTTTTTATAGTTGAATATTTTTTCTAGATTTCATTCCAGATCCCTGAATGGTACTGGACAAGTTCTTCCTTGTTATTTTTCTTTTGCTTTAGAATTGCCCCACAACCTATATCAGATGCATCAGTTTTAATTATTTTAGGAGACTCTAGGTCAGAAGGGTAAAGGCATGGTAATTCTTTGATTTGGGCTTTAATTGTTTTTATTGCTTGAGTTTGACTTTCTCCCCAAGGAGGAGGGTTCCTTTTGAGTCTGTCATAAAGGGGTTTGGTAATAGTCTTAAGATTCTTATAATAGTCCGAGATGTAATTCAGGCTTCCTAAGAATCTTTGCGGTTGAGTTTTTTCTACAATTTTGTTAGAAAATTTGGATGCAAATTTCAAACATTTTAGGATTGGCCTAGTAGTTTCTTGATTTATTTCATAGCCTAGGAACCTAATTTGTGTTTTAAATAGGTCCATTTTTGATGCAGAAAGGACATGGCCATTTTTAGTTATTTCATAAGAGAAGGTTTGAAGGTGTTTGAAATGTTGTTCTATGATTTTCGAGAATACTAAAATGTCATCAATATAGGTAATGAAGAACTTAATATAGGGTGTAAAAATATCATTGATGATTCTTTGAAATTTAAAGAGAGCATTTTTGAGATCAAATGGCATAACATTCCATTCATATTGGCCAAATGGTACTATGAAGGCAGTTTTGTATTTATCTTTTTTGAAAATCTGGATTTGCTAGAAATCAGATTTATGGTCAAACTTTGAGAATACCTTGGCCATTGTGATCCTCGTTAGGAGGTTCTTTTTATTTAGGATAGGATATCTTATCCATTTTAAGATAGTGTTTAATAGTTTATAGTTGATAACAAGCCTAGGGGCACCTCTTTCTATTTTAGCTCTTTTTTAAACATAGAAAGCTGCGCAGGACCAAGGAGACCTACTGGGTCCAATTAGTATTTTGTCTAGTAGAGATTGGATTTTCTTTTTGTAGTGTTCTAAGATATTGAAATTCATTTGGATCGGTCTTGCTTTGGTAGGTATGTATTTTTCATTAAAGTTGTCCTTATAAGGAAGGTCAACAATATATTTTCTTTGGATCCAGAAGTTATTTGGTAATTTAGAACAATTGGTCTTAACTAGATTTTCTTTGAATATTTGAATTTTATTTTTTACACCTACGGTTTATAGTTATTCTTCCATTCTTTTGTAACTAACTTCTTTCTTTAAGTATTCTAGCTGTTTTTGTTTTCTTTGAATTAAGTTAGTAGAGTTGTCTTTGAGTAGTTGGAGTGTTTTATAGAAGGATGGATAGATGAATTGGAAGAATAGGTCTTGACCTAGAAACTTAGCTTTGATTCCATCCTCATCAACCTAGAAATGTTTGATCATATTTTGGAAAGGTGTTCCTAGGATAATCAATTGGTTTAGATTTTTGACAAGTATGAAGGAAGTCTTCATACAAATATTATTATTGCAAACTAAAGCATTGGTGAGTTTGCAGTTGATTTTTAGTTCTGATCCACTAGCAGTGGTCAATTTTTCTTTGATTTTCTTGAAAAATTTAGTGGGTTTCAAGCCTTTCTGAATGTAATTTGAATCAGCGCCAGAGTCAATTAGAGTAACAGTTTCAAGTCTAAAGTCATCAACCAATAAGATTATTTCGATGTTCTATTTTTGGATTTGTAACTGGGATAATATTTCAACAAAGGTTGGAATTTCAAGATCATCGATTTCTTTAGCATGATTGCTTGTTTTGAGACTTTCCAATTGGGCTTTTATTTGAGTTATTTCTTTTTTAAGGTCATTAATTTTCTTTTGAAGGTTCTGGATAGTGACCTATTTCTCATCTTTGGGTTCAAATCTTTTTAAGATGTTGTTTGAGCTGTATGTTTGAACTTCTTTTTCTTTAGTATCTTCAGTCAAAGAGTTTTTTAGTTTAATTAAATATTCTTTCTAGAGTTCTGGATCTTGGATTTTGTCAATAAAGTCTAATAATAAATCTTGTTCTTTGGTTATTACACAAATCTCTCCTTCTGAGGTTGTTGAGGTCTGGGATTCTGAGTTAGTGGAACTAGCATCAGAGTTTAGAAGGAGGGTCCTAAAATTTTGTTTGATTGAATTTAAAAGGTTCGATTCATCTAGCTTGATGTTGTTTATTTTGAATTTCATTTTACATTCTAAGCTAAAATATCCTGGTTTGCCACATCTGTAGCAAATTGAAGGCTTTGAGAGTTTTTCTTTCTTTATGAAAGGTTTCTTTTTAGGTTTATGGTATGATGGTTTATAAGTGGGTTTAGATTGCTTTAGTTTAGCAGTACTCTGAGTTTCCAAGGTGTTTTATAGGTCTTTTTACGATATTATTTGCACTCCTTAGATTTTTTGTAAGGTCTGGTCTGTGTCTTGATAGGAGGAAGACCGAATTGTTGGCAAAAACTTTCTAGTTTCCTTTTGCTTGTTATTTGCTCCTTCTTGACTTGTTATTTAAGCTTTAGTTCTGTGCATAGGTTAAGTCCTTCATTTATTGTGCTTATTAGATCACCATAGGTTAGACTGTCATATGGGATCCTTCAATTATTCTGGTTTCTAAGTTTGGTTCTTATTTTTTTAGAGAAGATCGAAGGCAATCCTGCAAGAAAATTTTCTTTCTAAAAGGGTTGGTTGTAATCATCTCTGGTTAGGATCATAGTTTGGAATACATCCTTATACCATTTAAAGTCCTAAAGTTTTTTGCATTTGAGGTTTGTTAAAATTTTACAGGTTTTATCTCTGAATTTTGAAGGATCTCCTATGAAGTGTTTGGTGATTGCAAAGATGAGGATGGAAACTGCATCTTGTATTTTAGTTCCACTTTCATCTTTGATAGCTTGACCATCTAGATTTCTTTTGATTGTTGTTGGTGCAGAATCTGGTTGACGCTGGGGCAAGCTAGAGTGGAGGAGGATGATCTCGCCGTTGGTGACCTGCAAAATAAAGTCCCATTCAGAGTCGGTGGTGGTGGCTCCGATAGGATCCTCCAACGATCAAGTCAGCTCTTCTGGCCAATAGAAATGGAGTGCTTAGAAAAGAGTTCGACAGAGTTTCGATAAGAAGAAGAGAGCTTAGAGATAACATATTTAGAGGATCCCTTTTTATAGGCGGAGTTTGTAGTGAATTGATAGTGATAGTTGCAGCTGCCTGGCGATGGGCCGCTCGAGGTCTGATGGAGTTTGTCACCAAGAAAGATGCCGTCTGTAGCACCGCCTGCAGTAGATTGATGGTGACATCTATCATCGCCTGATAGCGGATCGCTGTCGCCTGCAGTGGACTGATAATGATGGCCACAGCCGTCCGATACTGAGCTGCTTGGGGTTGCATGGAGGGGTGTAGAGCTTTGACGTATATCTATTTTGGAGGAGTTCGGACTTCCAAAGGAAATACGGTTAGAGCAGATCATCTGAGAGGAACGCTAGTTAAAGGAGCCTGGAAAGAGTTCAGCTCCCGTAGGAGTCTGACTGAAGGAGAGATCGAAAAGGAGTTCGGCTCCCGTAGGCGTTCGACTAAAGAAGAGATCTAGAAGAAGTTTGGTATAACTGAAGGAGAGATCCAAGAGGAGTTTAGTTCTCGTAGGAGTCCGATTGGGGCTTGACCGTTGAGGAGTTTGGCTCTCGTAGGCGTCCGATTAAAGGAGGGATTTGGAAGGAGTTCAGCTCCCATAGGCGTCCGACTGAAGGAGAGTTTTGGAAGGAGTTCGGACTCCTAAAGAAAATACGATTAGAGAGGATCATCTGAGAGGAATGCTAGCTGAAGGAGCCCAGAAGGAGTTTGGCTCCTATAGACATTCGATTGAAGGAGGGATCCGAAAGGAGTTCGACTCTCATAGGAGTCCGACTGAGGCTCGATCGTTGAGGAGTTTGGCCACTGGGGGGTTCGACCATTGGAGGAAGAATTTTTAGTTGAAGTTCTTCCATGATTACTAGTTGCATTAGGCTAAGCATCAGACTAGACTTCGATGGGAGCTAGATTTATTCCCAACAATTGTCCCCCTACTTTCGAGTTCGAAATTCGAAGGAAGGGAGTGCAAAAAAGGCGACTGTCGAAGTCTTTTTTTGGGCTCTGCACCCATTAAGGTTGAAGCTTGGAGGAGATCTTGTCTCCAGTCAAGGTTGATGTTGAAGTAGAAGCTCGGGGAAGATCTTGTTTCCAACCGAGGTTGATGTTGAAGTTGAGCTCAGAGAAGATCTTGCCTCCAGCCGAGGTCCAAGGAGATCTTATCTCCTGTTGATGTTGCGGTTGAAGCTTGTGGCAGATCTTATCTTCAATCGATGTTGAAGTTGAAGTTGAGGCTCGAATGGAATCTTGTCTCCAGTCCAGGTTGAAGTTGAAGTTGAGATTCGGAGGAGATCTTGTCTCCAGCCGAGGTCGAAGTTAATGTTGAGGCTCAGGAGAGATTTTGTGTCTAGCCAAAATTGAAGAAGATCTTGTCTTCTATTGGCGTAAACGCTCAAAGAAGATCTTATCTTCAGTCGAGGTTGAAGGAGATCTTATCTCCTGTTATTGTAGAAGCTCGGGGGAGATCTTATCTCCAATCGAGGTTGAAGAAAATCTTATCTTTTGTTGTTGTAGAAGCTCGGAGGAGATCTTGTCTCCAGTCGAGGTTGAAAGAGATCTTATCTCCTGTTGTTGTAGAAGCTCGAAGGAGATCTTATCTCCAGCCAAGGTTGAAGTTGAAGTTGAGGCTCGAGGGAGATCTTATCTCCAATCGAGGTCTAAGGAGATCTTGTCTTCCATTGACATTGAGCATGATGGGATCGTTGTCGGAGCCTCTCCTCCCATCCCATCTAAAATAAATGAGGCCTTCGACTTTGCTCACATCAGGATGAGGTTCTCCTCCTATTCCTAATGGGCTGTGGAGGCACATAAGGATCGTTGTCGGGGGCCTCTCCCCCCATCTCGTCTAAAATGAACGAGGCCTTCGACTTTGCTCATGTTAGAATGAGGTTCTCCTCCTATTCCTAACGGGCTATGAGGGCACATAAGAGCCGTTGTCAAGGCCTCTTCTCCCATCTCATCTAAAATGAACGAGGCCTTTGACTTTGCTCACGTTAGGATGAGGTTCTCCTCCTGTTCCTAACGGGCTATGGGGGTGCATAAGGCTTTGTCAGGGTCTCTCCCTCCATCTCGTCTAAAATGAATGAGGCCTTCGACTTTGCTCATGTTAGGACGAGGTTCTCCTCTTAATTCTAATGGGCTATGGGGGCACATCAGGATCGTTGTTAGGGCCTCTCCCTTAATCTCATCTAAAATAAATGAGGCCTTCGATTTTGCTTATATTAGGACAAGGTTCTCCTTCTGTTCCTAATATGGCCACTTTCGGTTGTTTTTTTTCTATCATCATATAGTTCTTGAACCAAGAAATTATAATGTTGAAATGAAGGAATTTTATTGAAGAAAAATTACTGGTAGTACATCCTCAAGTTTTTCGAATTTCAAGGTCGTGGAAGCACTGTTCCTCTGAGCTCCTTCAGGTGATAAGTTTCGGACCGGATGACCTCTACTACTTCATATGGGCCTTCTCAATTTGGGGCAAGCTTTTGCTGGCTCTAAGGCTAAGAGATGGTGGCTCACCGAAGCACTAAGTCTCCCATTTTGAATGTTTTACTTCTGACTCTAGAGTTATAGTACCGGGCCACCCTTTGTCTGTAGGCCACCATCCGAACCTCGGCTTCCTCCCTTTTCTCTTCTAGCAGATCAAGATTGACTCTGAGGTCCTGTGGATTATGCTGCTCATTAAAGGCCACGACCCACGTTGATAGGAGCTTAAGTTCGATTGGAATGACTGCCTCCATTTCAAAGATCAAGGTGAATGGTGTTTTCCCAGTCGATAGTCTTTGAGTAGTTCGGTATGTCTAGAGGATGTGGTAGAGTTCATCCACCCTGGCCTCCTTTGCTTTGTTGAGCCTTATCTTGATGTCTTGCAGCAGAGTTCGGTTGTTCACTTCAGCTTCTCCATTCATCTATGGGTGAGCTACCGATGTGAAGTGGTGGAAGATATTTAGGTCTTCGCAGAACTCGATGAACCTCATCCCAGTGAACTATCATCCGTTATCTGTTATGAGGGTTCGGGGCCAATCGAACCGATAGACTATTGACTTTCAGACGAAGATCTGTACCTTAGCCTCGATAATTTTGGCTAGTGATTCGGTTTCGATCCATTTGGTGAAGTAGTCGATCACGGTCAGGAGGAACTTTCGTTGCCCAGATGCTGTTGGAAAAGGGCCAAGTATGTCCATTCTTCATTGCGCAAATGATCAAGGTGCGCTTAACGGAGTGAGCTTGGAGGTCGGCTGTCTTTGTATGCTCGCATTCTTCTGATAGCGACCACATTTTTTGACATACTCCATAGAATTATGGTACAAGATTGGCCAATAGTACCCTTGTCAAAGTAGCTTTTGTGACAAGGACTTGGCTCCTACATGACTTTCATAGATTTTCTCGTGCACATTTCATAATGTGAAGTCAGCCTCTGAAGGTCGGAGACATCTCAGCAGTGGTAGCGAGTACAACCTCTTATACAACTTGCCATCATACAAAACGTATCGGGAGGTTTGATTCCTGAGTTTTCGAGCTTCTTTCAGATCATGAGGAAGAACTCCCTCTTTGAGGTAGACAACCAACCGGTCAATCCAGCTCGGCTCGAGCTCCGTCTACAGAATGACCTGTGATTCCTTTAAGCTTGGGCATTTCAGAGTCTCAAAAAATACTTCTTTGGATAGTTCGGCTGGGGCTAAAGTGGCCAATTTAGAGAGGAGGTCGGCTCTTATATTTTCTGCCCTCGAAATCTGTCGAATGCCGAAATAGGTAAAGGCCAGAGCCAAGTCCTTTACTTTCTCAAGATATTTCATCATACTTCCCTCCCGCGCTTCGTAGCTGCCACTAACTTGGCCGACCACTAATTGAGAATCACTATAGATTTGAAGTCGATCTACTTTTAATTCTCTTGCTACTTTTAACCCGACGATCAGTGCTTCATACTCGACTCCATTATTAGTCGTAGAAAATTCAAAGCGTAGCACGTATTCGACGACGATTCTCTCAGAGCTAACTAACACCAATCCCATATCTGCTCCAACGGAGTTGAACGAACCATCCACGTACAGAGCCCAAAAACCTTCAGAAAGATCAGCTGTCTCTTCAGAGAGGCTCGGTTGCGATAGCAGAGCATCGGTCTCATTCTGTTCAAGCTCAATATCATCCAAAGTGGTACGTTCCACTATAAAATTTGCTAATATCTGGGCTTTGATCGATGGTCGGAGTCGATAATTGATGTCGAATTTTGTGAGCTCGATTGTCCATTTTGCGTTTCTCTTGAAAGCGTTCATTCACTGAAGGACTACCTTTATTGGTTGATCCATGAGGATCATTATGGTGTGCCCCCGAAAGTAAGGTCAAAGCCTCCTGACAGCAATTAGAAGAGAGTAAGCCAATTTTTCTAGCTTAGAGTATCTGATTTCTGCATCCCTTAGGATCCGACTTATGTAGTAGATCGGTCGCTGCATCTTCGCTTCCTCCTTGACCAAGACTGCTGCCAAGGCCGTCGGGGAGATCGCTAGGTATAAGAATAATTTTTCTCCAGATTTGGGCTTTGCCAGCAGTGGAGGCAAGCTAAGGTAGTTTTTGAGCTCCTCAAATGCCTGTTGGCATTCCGTCGTCTAGCAGAAATTCTTTGGTTGCTTGAGAACTTAGAAGAAGGGCATGCATCGCTCGACCGATCTCGAGATGAAGCGATTTAGGGATGTCACTTTTTCAGTCAAACACTGAACTTCTTTGCTTGTCTTTGGAGCGGTCATCTCTTAAATGGCTCAGATTTTCTCTGGATTTGCTTCAATCCCGTGCCTTGATACCATAAACCTCAGAAACTTCCTAGAGGTCACACCAAAGGCGCACTTGGTTGGGTTCAACTTCATCTTGTGCTTCCTGAGTGTGTTGAAGGTCTCTTCGAGGTTGGCGACGTGGTTTATAGAAGCTCGACTTTTGACGAGCATGTCATCCACGTACACCTCCATATTACGATCGATCTGCTCCTTGAAGATCTTGTTGATCAGATGCTGGTATGTTGTCCTTGCATTTTTTTGAGTTTAAAGGGCATAATCCTATAACAATAAAGACCACGGTCAATTATAAAAGCAGTTTTCTCCTCATCCTTTGGCGCCATCCATATCTGATTATAACTAGAGAAGGCATCCATGAAGGTGAGGAGCTCGTGGCTCAAGATTGCGTCTATCAGTTGATCAATTTTGGATAGTGGGTAGTTATCTTTTGGATAGGTCTTGTTCAGCTTTTTGAAGTCTATACATATCTTCCACTTGTTATTTATCTTTTTGATGAAAACCATGTTTAAGACCCAGGTCAGATAGTTAACTTTTTGGATGAACCCAGCTTTGAGGAACTTGCCTACTTCTTCTGCGATTACTTTCTGCCTCTCCAGAACGTGACTGCGCACCTTCTCTTTTATCGACCGATACTTTGGATCAACGGCCAGTCGATATTCCATGACTTTGGCATCAATTCTTAGCATATCCGCTAGGGCCCAGGCGAAGATGTCTGCATTCTTCCTGAGGAAGGCGATGAGTTGCTCCTGAACCTCATCCCCTAAGTTGGAGCCAATCTGTACAGCATGCTTCGCATTCCCATCATTTAAGGGCACAGATATAAGGTCCTCCATAGACTCGCCCTGCTCCTTGGTGAGGTCGTCGTGGACATCCAACCTGTCAATAGGATAAGGGTCGGACTGTTCTTCCTTATGCAGGGCGATCGAGTAGCAATGCCTTGCTAGAGCTTGATCTCCCCTATCCTCTTCAATTTTGTGGCTTATCGAAAACTTCATCTTCAAATAATAAGCTGATACCACTATCCGAAGCGCATTTAGATCAGGTCGATCGAGGATAGCATTATAGGCTGATGGAGTCTTTATGACTAAAAAATTGACCTATGCCTTAGCCAGCTTTGGGCATTGTCCTGCAGTCACAGCCAAGGTTATTATGCCCTTAACTAGTACGGCATCGTCGGTGAAGCCTACCAATGGGGAGTTCATAGGTTCCAAGTGGTTATTGAGCAAGAATATTTTTGAGAAAGCCTCATCAAATAAAATATCGGTCGAACTTTCATTATCTACCAAAACATGACGTACATCATAGTCGGCAATGTTTAAAGAGATTACAACCACATCATTGTGCGAGAATCAGACTCCTTGGATATCTGCCTCAGTGAAGGTTATAGGTTCTTCAGTCCTCTATCTCTTCACTAGTTCCTTGGATCCACCAGTCTCTTCTTGCCGAAGTTTTCTTAAGATCGTGTTGATGATGCCGAGAGGCGATCAATCTTCTTGTTGTTCCTTCCCTCTTGATGGTTCAGGCTACGGCAGTGCTCTTGGCCGATCTTTTCTTTAGGTCGATGCCGTTGGAATCGATCGAGTCTGCCACACCCATGGTCACGATGATAAAGATAGAACTTGTTAGGATTGTGCTTGTCGGGATGAGCATGCATCCTTTTCGGTCTCGATAGTTGCTCCCTGATTTTCATCAGTACATGAATTTTTGGAGTATTGAGAGGGGCGTAGTTGTAAAATCTTCGAAGGAGAGAACATCATCAAGCCCTTCTATCGGAGCTTTCCTACCTCTAAGCTCGGGGAGGAGTTCGAACTCGCTTGTGCTCAGAGAGAGTTCGGGAGCACGATCAAGTTTCGCTCAGCTTTCCTTCCTCAGCGAGCCTACCTGGCTTGTCAATTCATCGCTCATCAAAGGCTTCATCATCCTCGGCCTTGAAGGGCTCTTCAGCTCAGACGTAACCTTCAGCCCAAACTAGCAGATCGGCAAAGTCCTTGGGATACTTTTTTTCAAGGGAGAGTAGCAAATCATTCTTTCAGAGGCTGCCCTTGAGTGCGACCATTGCGACTGATTGGTCCAAGTTTTGGACTTTCAATACAGTGACATTAAACATGGTGACATAAGCTCGAATAAATTTTTCCTCCTGCTTGATGTTCATCAAAAAATTTGAACCTCGATGTGGGCATCGACTGCTGACGAAGTGAGCCGCAAACTGATAGCTCATCTGATCAAAGTAAAAGATGGTATTCGGCTTAAGCATCGAGTACCAGTTTCTGATGGCTTCCTTAAGGGTGGACGGAAAAGCCTAACATAAAATAGCATCTGACATGTCGTGAAACAACATCATGTTTGAAAGGCCTTCAGATGGTCGATCGGATCGATAGTCCCATCGTAACTGTCAAATTGCAAAAGCTTAAAGTTTGGTAGGATGGATTCCTACATAATCTCCTAAGAAAAAGAAGGGTCAGTGCAAATATCATTACCGTATGAGGAGGTGTGACGGAGCTCTTCGATTTGCTGGCTCATTTCTAGGAGCCTTTGATTCAGGAGGTCTTCACGATCGTTGATCTTCAGGGTTTTCTAGTAGAATAGGTGTGAAGCTTTCCCTTGGGTCGAATCATGGTCCGAGCAAGGGCCCGCCATCCTTTGCTTCCCCTTTTCAGAGATCAGAGGTCGGGTAGCCTAAGCCGGCCATTCCCAAATCAGACCGTGGGGCTCCGAAGAAGCTTGATCTGATTGAATCGGTGTTGGGGCCCATCGATTTATGGCCTGCACTGCCTTCATGAGTCCGTAAATCTACTGGACCAGCAGGTTCAACTGCTCCGCATCCATCATGGCTGTAGGTGGAGTCCGAGTCATCGGGATCGAAGCAAAAGTGGATAAGTTTGGATGGGGTCTGGCTGTAGAGGCCATTGATCGTCGAATCAAGGCTTTTCTGAGAGGCATTTTTTTCTAGGAGGTCTCTAGAGAGGAAGAAGAGAGATCATTACTGAGCACTCCTTTAAGAATAAGAAAACCTCAGAAATAGAGGAGCCCTTCCTCTAGCGCCAATTTTGTTGGTGCAGAATATGATTGACGTCAGGGTGAGCTAGAGTGGAAGAGGATGAGGTCGCCATCGGTGATCTATAAAATAAAGTTCCATCCAGAGTCGATGGTGGTGGCTCCGATAGGACTCTCTGACAATCAAGTCAGCTCTTCTGGCCAACAGAAGTGGAGTGCTTAGAAAAGAGTTCGGTAGAGTTTCGGTAAGGAGAAGAGAGCTTAGAGAAAATATATCTAGAGGATCCTTTTTTATAGATGGAGCTTATAGCAGATTGATAGTGACAGCTACAGCTGCCTAGCAGTGGACTGTTCGAGGCCTGATGGAGTTTGTCACGAAGGAGGGTACCGTCTGTAGCATCGTCTATAGTAGATTGATGGTGATAGCCATCACCGCCCGGTAGCGGATCGCTGTCGCTGGCAGTGGACTAATAGTGACGATCGCAGCCGTCCGATACTGAGCCATTCGAGGCTGCATGAGGGGGTGAAGAGCTTTGATGTATATCCATTTCGGAGGAGTTTGGACTTCTAAAGAAAATACGGCTAGAGAGGATCATCCGGGAGGAACGCTAGCTGAAGGAGCCTGGAAGGAGTTCGGCTCCTATAGAAGTTCGACTGAAGGAGGGATCCAGAAGTAGTTTGACTCTCATAAGAGTCCGACTGAAGGAGAGATCCAGAAGGAGTTTGGCTTCCATAGGCGTCCGACTGAAGGAAAGATCTGGAAGGAGTTTGGTCCGACTGAAAGAGAGATTCGAGAAGAGTTTGGCTCCTGTAGGAGTCCGACTAGTGCTCGGCTGCTAAGGAGTTCGACTTCCATAGACGTTCGATTGAGGGAGGGATCCAGAAGAAGTTTGACTCCCGTAGGCATCTGACTGAAGGAGGAATCTGGATGGAGTTTGAATCTCGTAGACATCTGACTGAAGGAGAGATCTGAAAGGAGTTTGGACTCGCAAAGAAAATATGGCTAGAGAGGATCATCCAGGAGGAATGCTAGTTGAAGGAGTCGGAAGGAGTTTGGCTCCTTTAGACGTCCAACTGAAGGAGGGATCCGGAAGGAGTTCGGCTCCCGTAGGAGTCCGACTGGGACTCGACCACTGAGGAGTTCGGTTGCTTGGAAAGGTTCGACTGGGATTCGCCGCTGGAGGAAGAATTTTCGATTGAAGTTCTTCTATGATTATCGGTTGCATTAGGCTAAGCATCAGACTGGACTTCGACAGGAGCGGGATTTATCCTCAATAATTGTATTTATGATTTGGTTTTTTTCTTTATCAGTGAGAAGAAAGTCTCACCATCCTTTGAGTTGGTCAGTGAAGCCAGAGATAAGGGTTGCAGCTATAGCCTGATCTTGGGCTCCACCCTTGGTTCTATAGGTAGTTGCAACTATAGTCATTTGTTGTAATATACTTGGGATGTTATATTCCGTTTAGCCATCTTTGTTCCATTCGTAGATGGCTTGGGCTGAATACTGATTTTGTTGCATGGTCAAGACTCATGTCAGGCATGGTTGGTCTGGGCCAGTAGGGTCTTTGAGAATTCGGACCATAATGGCTGGCGTTCCCAGCCCATCCTTTAATTTTATTAATTTGGAGGTTTTGCTTTGATCCTTCTGGGTTGATACTTGGTGTTGGACTGGTTAGGCCAGATTCATCTGTTTGTTCTGAGTCACTAGACTCGCTAGAGTGATCACTCTCCTATTCTAGGATAGCTACAGATTTTTTTGAGATTTTAGGTGTATCAAGAATAGAGTGGATGAGCACAAGAATTTGGAGTCTCTTATTTATTTTGCCTAGGCGATCCTTGTCTTCTAAATCTTTTTTATATTTTTTAGGTATTTCATAGGATTTGAAGACAGGAGCAGAGCTAGAGGACGTAGCTGGTGGTCTATCTATAACTCTTTCTTCCATCCTGGTTAGTTGGTCGTCTAGTTTTAAGGCTTTGGTTTGTTCAATTATTTTATTCTATTATATTTTTGAGGTCTCTAGGATTCATAAAATTCTGAGAATCACTTTTGAGTTTTATAGGTGAAGCTGTAATTTGTATTTCCCTGATCGGAATTTTGATTTCTTGGAAAGGAGGATGGATCCTTTCTATGATCCTTCCATTTCCATCTTGCCATTAAATCATGACCTTTGGTCTGATCATATCGACTTGTTTTGGTTTACTGTACATTTCAAACCATTCAAAGAAATCTATGTGATCTTTTGTTAGAATGCATGAAATTATACCATTTGGTTCTAAGGTTATTCCTTTGAGGTTCATCAAATTGGTTGAAGAACTTGACTCTTTTTTTCTCATTTCTTTTTAAGTTGAAGTCCCTTCTAAGTAGGTCCTTATCTAGGATAAATTCTCTACTTATTATGTTGATCTCAGGGTCTATTTGGAAATAGGTTGGACTTAAGTTGGGAGATTCCATCTATTCATTGTATGAGGATTTAGGAATAGTAGGCTTTGAGTCTACTTCTGATAGGTTTGCTTTCACAGAATAGCTTTTCCTAGTAGGAGTGAAGGAAGAGGTTGGAGGGATGTTCGAAGGAGAGAACCTAGAGCTAAAGCTCTTCTCTATTTTTGGTTTATGGAATTTGATTGAGACATCACCCTCAGGGGTTGTAGGTATTTACCTCGAGATGGCTTGTTTCCTGTCTAATGGGGGGAACTGATTTTTCAAGTATCCAGCTTTCTGGAAGGGTTATCTCATCCCAGATAAGAGTTTTGGGAATAAAAATAATTTTTTTAGTTGGATTAATTTGAAAGTATTCTATTTGTCCTAAGGATTTCTTAGCCAGAGATCCTATGTGGTTGCAGGTATTGGTAGTTTTGAAAGAAATTCTTGCCAAAATAGTTAGCGAGAAGGATCCAGTGAGCATCTTGAGATTGTGTATTTTAATTTCTAATTCTAGGGCCTTTTGGATGTTTTTGTCTTTAACTTTGAGGGTAAGGTCTGTATAGCAGTTACAATAGGCTGGACCATTTAATACACTAGTTTTCACCATTCCTAGAAGAGATTTATGGTATTCAAGGAGTCTCCCATCTTTTAGGTAGATGAGGAGGGCACTGTTTATACCTCTCCTTATTATAGGTATTACAGCAATTTGGATGAGTCCCAAGTGAAAGAACTCATATTTGGATTTAATAATATTTATTAGATCTTTGGGTATTAAGGGTATTAGTTCATAGTCTTTTGAGATTGAGTAGGTATTTTTTATTACTTTGATTCTTTAGTTTAGTACTAACTAGTTAGTTTTGTAGATAGATTTGAGTGAAATTTTTGAGATTACTACTTTAGTTGCTTCATATAGGATCTTTTTGTGCCTGCACTTATCCCTTCACTTCGGAAAGTTAAGAAAGAAGAAGAGTTTTTGGATAGAAAACTCATACTTAATTGTAGGCTAGTTGTAGGAATCTGAGTTCTAAGTGCCACTAGAAAAGTGCTATGCCACTAGTAACTTTCAATGCCACTAAAAAGAGTTTTCTATTCTCAAATATGACTAAATGCCCTATCCAACAATGGCTCTTCCTAGCCTAAAATGGATCTGCGGGACTTATTGCCTTAAGGAAAAGGTTTCTCCATTCTTGGAGTTATTTAACACTTAACCCAAAGACTCAGAATGTTAGAACTAGTTCATAATTAAGTATAATATTTATCTATGCAGAGACTATTCTAGATACTTCCTTTCAGGGGTGAAAAGATGGTAATGGCTATGATACCAATAATGTATGACCACTAAATTAAGTAATCATGGCTAAATTAAGTAATCATGGATCTTATTAAAAACTCATGTAGAATAGAAAGAAGTGAATTAAGTATAAGATTGAGAAAAGAAAACAAACTTTATTTAATAAGCAAGCCTTTTTACATACCACAAATAGGAGATAGCAAGCCTTTTTATAGGAGATAATCTTGCACACTTGATAGGTTGATTACAAGAGTTGCAAACTAAAACTTCAAATAAGTTTGGAGAAGGAAAAACTTAAAGAAGATGTGGGTGTAGATGACTTGAAGGGAGAGGAAGACTAGGAGGGGTTGTTGGAAGTAGGCGATGCCCACTTCCTTTTTCTTCTCCCATTTTTAAAGGAGTTTCGGGACTTCAAATCCTTTTGAATCCATTGAAGAGAGACACGATGCCTTCGTCCTCTTTGTACTTCTTGTCTTGAGAATCCAGGGGCAGAAAATCATGGGTGCTAGTTGTTTTGAAAATATGTTGGCGGAAAACCATGGGCACTAGTTGTTTTGGAATTCTGTGGGTGAAAAATCATGGGCTGGCAGATAACCATGGGTTTCTGATATGATGGCTTGGTGTTTAGTCTTGGCTGCTAGTAGGCAGGGCTTCTGATGGATCTGATTCAGTCAGGGGTTTTGTCGGTAGTGCCGGTAGGGTCTAGCCATATTGATATATCTTTTGACACATCCAACTGGCCTTCATCTATATACATCTTCTAGCTTTAGTGGTCTGTGGTGATGGAGATTCTGGTTTTGAGATGTGGTGGAGTGTTGTGGTGCTGGTGTTGATCCTGAGGAGTTGTGGTTGTTTGAGGAACTGACTTCAATAGGTCAATATTCTTGCCCTCTCATTTGGACTCGTCTGACGATCTTGTAGGAGTTATTTCTAGTGTTGGTCTCTTGGAATTCTTTATTTTGAGTGGCTGATTTATTTGCTTGTTGGTTTTCTGGTTGAGGTGAGGTTCTTGCTTAAGTGGCTGGCAACGTATTTGATGTAAGAGAAATCCTTGTGTGGGGAGAGCTTCTCTCATCTTAAGGTGTGGGCTGGATTGTGTAGGGTGTGTGGATGGTGATAGTAATAGAGGAATAGGGTCTATGTGAAGGTGGATGTGGTAATGGGAATGATGATGCTTTGGTTTTTGATGGCGGCAGCGTCGCCTCTAGTGGTTATGGTTGTAGCTCTGAAAATGGGTAATCTTCAACATTGATCAGGAGGTCAGAGGAGGTGTTGGAGAGGTCTCTTTCTTCTTCTTCTTCTTCTTCAAGTTTTGAGAGGAACTCTAGTAAGAGCCTTTTATACTTGATCTTGGATTTGGCACCGATAAGCTTTGCACTGGTTTTGGACTTGTACTAGATAAATTTTGCTGTGAGAGGATCAATAGCAGGAGGAGCTTGTAAAGAGTATATCGCAAGCCACTCAATAACCTTAGCTTTGGGTGCCTTTTCAGCATTAAATTCGGTGCATCATTTTGTTTTAAACTTTCCTCCAAGGGAAGGAGCTAGAGGAGGGTTTTGGACAAATGTGTACTCCTATGTGAGAATTCAAGAAAGAATAAATTGAAAAAAGAATTCAAGTTGGATAGAAAATTTTTGATTTCTTGGAGGAAGAATGGCTTTTTCACAGAGCCATGTGAACCCTTCATGGATAGGTCTTGGGAGAATTTCAAGAATGGCTCCGTAATAGTTCCACCAGATACTGAACCAGTAGAAAAAATTGTAGGAGGTATTTGTTTTAAAGTAGAAAAGCCAAGAATGTTTGTGGAGAAGATTTTGGTAGAGAAAAGTATGATACCATGCTATCATGTAGTCCCAGTAATTGAAATGTTGGAGGAAGGTTTTGGGCCAATTTTTTGTAGCTTGATGGGCTACCTTTCCAATCAGATGGGCTTAAAACTTTGAAAATTTAGACTGTGAAATGTATATATGTTTGGAGATAAGTTTTGTTAAGATAGTGCCTTATGAGCACTGAATGGGTGTCTGTTAGGATAGCTTCGAATTATGCTTGGGTCTTATAGGGATCTTTGGGCTGGTAATGCCATCCATCAGAGAAAACATGTTGGGCAATGGTTTTTGGATCTGAGAAAGAAAATTCATCTTCAATAATGAAGATGGACTGGAGGATTTTTTTATCAAAGTATTGGATGGCTGGTCTTTTGGAGGCTTGAGGGATTATGGCTTTGCCTTTTTTATTCTTGAAAGGTACCACTTGTGTGTAGCATTTCATTTCTGAAATTTGTAGTTTTTCAGCTAGTTTACTTGTGGCCTTTTGGGCTAATAGGATAAACTTGTTTGAAGATGATGGGCTGAAAGCCAGCTTTCTTCCTGATCAACAATTTCAAGCTATGTTTAGGATTTTGGTGTAGGATTTTGAGAAGAGGATGTTTGCCTTTTAAGGGCCATTAAATATTCTCCTGTAAAAATTCATGGGAGAGAAAATTAGGAAGAGAGTTATCCTTCCTCCTTTTGAATTATATTTGAAAATCGAAGACTGAAAGAATTGCCTGCCATCTAGCAAAAACTTATTTTGAAGCAAGATTTTTAACGTCCTTTTCCAAAATAAACTTAGCAAACTGGCAATCAATTCAAAGTAAAAATGTTTGGTTTAAAAGATCATTTTGAAATTTTAAAATATACAAAATGATCGATAAAACTTTCTTTTTATAGTTGAATATTTTTTTTGGGTTTCATTCTAGATCCCTGAATGCTACTGGATAAGTTCTTCCTTGTTATTTTTCTTTTGCTTTAGAATTCCTTCATAATCGATATCAGATGCATCGGTTTCAATTATTTTAGAAGACTCTGGGTCAGAAAGGTAAAGGCATGGTAATTCTTTGATTTGGGCTTTAATTATTTTTACTTTTGAGTCTGACTTTCTCCCCAAGGGGGAGGGTTCTTTTTGAGTCTGTCATAGAGAGTTTTGATAACGGTCTTAAGGTCCTTATAATAGTTCGAGATATAATTCAGGCTTTTTAAGAACCTTTGGAATCGAGTTTTTTGTAGAATTTTGTCAGAAAATTTAGATGCAAATTATAAACCTTTTAGGATTGTCCTAGTGGTTCCTTGATTTATTTCATAGCCTAGAATCCTAATTTGTGTTTTGAACAGGTCTATTTTTGATGTAGAAAGGACAAGGCCATTTTTCGTTATTTCATAAGAAAAGGTTTGAAGATATTTAAAATGTTGTTCTATGGTTTTCGAGAATACTAAAATATCATCAATATAGATAATGATGAACTTAATATATGATGTAAAAATATCATTGATGATTCTTTGGAATTCAGAGAGAGCATTTTTGAGATCGAATGGCATAACATTTCATTCGTATTGGCCAAATGGTACTGTGAAGACAGTTTTGTATTTATCTTTTTTGAAAATCTGGATTTGTCAGAAATCAGATTTAAGGCCAAACTTTGAGAATACCTTGGCTTTTGTGATCCTGGTTAGGAGGTCCTTTTTATTTGGGATAGGATATCTTATCCATTTTAAGACAGTGTTTAATGATTTATAGTTGATAACAAGCCTAGGGACACCTCTTTCTATATCAGCTCTTTTTTGAACATAGAAAGCTGCGCAGGACCAAGGAGACCTACTGAGTCTGATTAGTTTTTTGTCTAGTAGAGATTCGATTTCTTTTTTGCAGTGTTCTAAGACACTGGAATTCATTTGGATTGGCCTTGCTTTGGTAGGTATATATTTTTCATTAAAGTTGTCCTCATAAGGAAGGTCAACAATATGTTTTCTTCGAATCCAGAAGGCATTTGGTAATTCAGAATAATTGGTCTTGACTATATTTTCTTTGAATATTTGAATTTTATTTTTTACACCTGCGGTTTGTAGTTATTCTTCCATTCTTTTGTAACTAACTTCTTTCTTTAAGTATTTTAGCTGCTTTTTTTCCTTGAATTAGGTTAATGGAGTTGTCTTTAAGTAGTTGGAGTATTTTATAGAAAGGTGGACTGATGAATTGGAAGAATAGATCTTGATCAAGAAACTTAGCTTTGATTCCATCCTCATCGATCGAGAAAGGTTTGATCATATTTAGGAAAGGTGTTTCTAGGATAACCAATTGGTTTAGATTTTTTATAAGTATGAAGAGAGTCTTCATACAAATATTATTGTTGCAAACTAAGGCATTGATGAGTTTGTAGTTAATTTTTAGTTCTGATCCACCGGTAGTGGTCAGTTTTTCTTTGATTTTCTTAAAAAACTTTATGGGTATCAGGCCTTCTTGAATGTAGTTTGAATCAGTGCCAGAGTTTATTAGGATAATAGTTTCAAGTCTAAAGTCATCAACCAATAAGATTATTTCGATGTTCTATTTTTGGATTTGTAATTGGGATAATACTTCAATAAAGATTGAAATTTCAAGATCATCAATTTCTTTAGCATGGTTGCTTGTTTTGAGACTTTCCAATTATGCTTTTATTTGAGTTATTTCTTTTTTAAGGTTATTAATTTTATTTGGGAGTTTCCAATTTTTTAAGTAATCATGGCTAAATTGAGTAATCATGGATCTTATTAAAAACTCATGCAGAATAGAAAGAAGTGAATTAAGTATAAGATTGAGAAAAGAAAACAAACTTTATTTAATAAGCAAGCCTTTTTACATACCACAAAAAGGAGATAGCATGCCTTTTTACCAGAGATAACCTTGCACACTTGACAGGTTCATTATAGGAGTTGCAAACTAAAATTTCAAATAAGTTTGGAGAAGGAAAAGCTTGAAGAAGATGTAGGTGCATAGGACTTGAAGGGAGAGGAAGACTAGGAGGGGTTGTTGGAAGTAGGCGATGCCCCCTTCTTTTTTCTTCTATCCTTTTTAAAGGGGTTTCTGGACTTCAAATCCTTTTGAATCCATTGAAGAGAGACACGATGCCTTCGTCCTCTTCGTACTTCTTGTCTTGAGAACCTAGGGGCAGAAAACCATGGGTGATAGTTGTTTTGAAAACCATGGGCGCTAGTTGTTTTGAAATTATGTGGGTGACAAACCATGGGCTGGCAGATAACCATGGGTTTCTGATATGATGGCTTGGCGTTTAGTCTTGGCTGCCAGCTGGCAGGGCTTCTGATGGATTTGATTCAATCGGGGGTTTTGTCGATGGTACTGGCAGGGGTCTAGCCATACTGATACATCTTTTGATACATCCAACTGGCCTTCGTCTATATGCATCTTCTAGCTTTAATGGTCTATGTGTTGATATGAGTGCCCTAGAAGCTAGAATTGACTGACACTTGTAATACACTTCTAAGAGCAAAATTATAATTTTGACTATTAATAATAAAATGGATTATTTTTTATCACATAAGTGTATTTAGTGTCTGTGATACATCCCTTGAGTTAGTGGTAATGATAATTCATATTTTCAAGAGTTGAAAATTTAAGACATGAATTTTTATTTATTAACTCAAAAAATGCTCCTAACCGTAGGATCATCATGAGGATGGTGATTGATTCAAAAGGTTAGTATACAATCGCTTTTTTATAGTAGATTAGTCTTAAGTCTATAGTGTAGAGACACCAGAGCGAGAGTACAGATACTCGTTAGAGAACGAGGGCACTGAGCGTGACCACCTCGAGTAGTCATAAGAAAGTCTACCTTCTCGTCGATGACTGACTCGATGCTCCAGTGGTGTGTCTGATTCTTTGACCTGAGGTGCATCAATAGTTCACCTTGAGGGTGTTATAGTTTGACTACACCATGACTCGATCTCCTAGTATTCAAAATCCTGAGGTATATGTTGGCTATAGCATGTTCATTGTAGGAATTGGATTGCACCAAGATGGAATCTATCTACCTCGATGGATGAGGAGTAGCCCTATAATGATCATGAGAATCAAGTCCATAAGCCCATGGCCATGGCAGAGAGTGTGAAATAATAGAAAGAGTTTCTATTAAGGTTTTCACATCGGACTAGAATCGATTGATTAAATCATATGATAGAAATTAGGGTTTGACGAGTTCACCTTAACCCTAATCTGATTGAGGGCTCAAGATAGAAGAACTTAATCACACAAATAGCTGCACCAAGAGGTTCATTTTCAGTTTTGATGGATTGCCACCATATACTGCTAGGTATCACTGGTGGATTTTGGGAGCAACTAGAATGATTTTGATGATCGATCGTTCTAGTTGTCTGAATCAGAAAAATTCTGATCCATCGAAAGAAGTTTTGATGATGTCAATGATGGAGATCATAACATGTCCTATTATCATACAGAACTAAACCTAACTGGATCACACAAATAAAGGTTTGGATCTGAATATCATCAATTGGACTAACCTAGTTCAATTGATTTGAATAAAATTCAATTAGATTCAAGAAAATTATGCTAGCACACGATTGAGCCTAACATTCTCCTTTTCCTATATTAAAAGTTGTCTCGATTGAGCCAAATAAGTTTGTGCTCACTCAGGTACCATTATCTGGTCTGACTAGAGCTTGTCCAAGTCAGAAAAAGGATTGTCTTAATTTATGAGATAAACTTGAGATAACACCTACCATTTTCCATCACCTACTAATTCTTGTACTTTGACTTGGTCAAACATTGACCTTTGACCCTTGGACATCTGTCCATGTGTCACGCACTTATTGGAGAGTAGATAGGAGCTTGTCCCCTCTCTAAAAATTAGAAAGAAAGGGGGCGCACGCCATCCTAGGCGTGTGCCCATAGATAGGGATGCTGGAGTCCCATACGAATGGGACTCTTGGTTGCTTGTTGGATTCAAACTAGGTAACCCTCACCTATAGACTTTGACCAATCTTAGGTGCCACCTTAGGATGAATCTGTGGGTCTCTCATTCCACCAATCAGATTTAGATCTGATTGAACGAAGCAACACGATTGGCTGGAGTGATGCAACACTGCATGGCGCAGTAGAGTCTATAAATAGACCCTATCTACGTCCACTTTTAACTTCTCATCTAAGCCATGCCTCAAGGCTGTCTCTCTCCCTTCTCCACGCCACCATTTGCCCCTCTCCCTCCTCTCCATGCCCAAGAAAATTGGGTTCTTCTAATTAGTGCGAGTCAAGCAAGAAAGGCTGATGAAAAAGGAAGAAGGCAGCACTACTGCCGAGACGATGGGTGATCTTCAGAAGAAGTTTTGAAGATCCTCCAAATCATATGCATATCTAATTTTTGGAGAAAAGAAAGAGAAGGAGAAGATCTTCAGATCCAGCTCAAGTGGATACCGATAGAGGCCAGATGCTTGTGTGGCTAGATCCAGAACCTCAGAGCTTCCGCGGAATCATCAATGGGTAATCAGATTATCCAAGATCAAGTTAAAAATTAATTTAGAATTAATTTAATTTTATTTTTTTAATTATCAGATCATAAATCATATTTGAAAAGTGTCAGATCTGATCTAGATATGAGAGGAGAATTTTTGAAATATGCCTTTTGATCCAATCACGAACCTGACCTAAAAAATCAAAATTTTTCCTTCAATTGATATTAGAGCCAGGTTTTTATAAATTTTTATTTAGATCTGATTTAATTTGATTAATTAGTGATTTCAGATATCACATGAGATATGATTAGATCTAAAATCAAAAAATTAAAAATTAAAATAAATTAATTTAGATCTAATATGTATGAGATATATAACTAGACTAGGAATAGAATTATTCTATGTGTAGTCTAGTTTGATCATAATTTTTATTTGATTAAAAGTGATTTTTAGATCTATTTATTTTTTATTTTTTGATATTATAAATATTATAATCAGATTTGAAAATAGAAAATAAAATAAAATTAATTGTTCATATAAGATATGATAGTTGCATGTTTAGACTAGTTATAGAATAGTTCTGCAAATAGGTTTAGATTAAATTTTATTTGATATAATCAAATTTAAATTTAATTTTTTAAATGATTATGAGATAATTTAGATCTGAAAAATATGCATGCATGATATATGTGATATATACAAAATATATTTTAATTAGATCTATTTTTTATATGAGATATATGCTTAGATCTAATTTATTTTTGTAGACTAGTTGTATTTCTGATTAAGGCATTCTGCTTGGTCGTTCGATCATAAGAACAAAGTAGAGCTTAAAGATCCTCTCCTCCCATTCGATGGGGTGTTCTTATGATGTGTAGGGGTGCTGCATGTTCATCCTTAATCAGAAATTGAAAACTTACTTTCTGTAAAACCCTAGATCCTAAAACCCTAGGATCTTTTCACATGTTTTGTTTAAGAACCTGACTTAATTAAAAATTAAGTTTATGAAATATCAATTAGATTTAAAATTGAGAATTTTAGATCTAAGATACATTCATAAATCTGGGTTCGGGCTTGGGTAGCTCAATTAGGTCTAAGCAGTTGATCAAATCGAATCAAGAGTTGGTTAGATGGGATCAATAGTGCTTAAATTGATCAGCCTAATAGGATTAAGTCTGGGTCAAGATTGAGTCACATGAGTGATCGATCAAGTTAAGACCTAATTAGGCTCAGAGGTTAGAGTCTGGATTGTAGGCTAACTTGATTGGTTTTTATCTCAACAATTTGATGTCTAAGGTAAGTCTGGCAAATACGACTGACTGATTTTTAATTGGGAGCTACTCGACTCGAATGCGTTCTTATCGAGTTAATGGCATATCCCTTCCACCGGTCTCACTTACCTGGCCATGTTTGTTGACTCAGTTCTAATCTGAGGTGGTCAATAATCTGAGCTAACCCATGCCACTAGGTTAATCATAATAGTTATGACTATGTCAAGTCTAGTTTAATGAGACTTAAATCAAATCTTCCTAAGAAAAGATTAAGTCATGGTCTTCCACCATTGTAGATGTGCGGATCCTTTCCGAGGTTGATTGTTCTCGACTGGTTACAGTGGCTCAGTTGCACCAGAAAGACGCAATCATGTCTATTAGGCATTGGATGCTACAGGCTAGAGGATGAATTGGGCTTAATATTTCGAATACGGTGAGAGACTCAATTAGGAATCCAATCTATGCAAATGATGGGTCTGACTTAACTAAGGAGTGGATCAATATTCTGGACACGGTGAGATTCATGAATTAGAGATCAAGTTTGGGTGCACCATGATTAGAGAATCATTGAACAAGAGTTGTTCACCCATTGGCTAACCCATCACCAATAACTGTTAGGTGAGGTGATGAGTAAGTCGGTGGGACCGCACCACCCACTAGAAATCAGTAATCATGAAGATTTTTGCATATCTACAGAGGAAGTGTAGAGATTCGAGAAAATAGTGGAAGCTAATTTATTTTAAAATAAAATTTTTAAATAAATTGGTTAAGTCTTAATTATAATATCTAACTAGAAACTTTGACTCTCTACAGGAAGATGTCTGCATCCAACCCACTAGCATGAATCTTGGATACCCATAGACTGATCGGACCAAATTATAAGGATTGGCTTCGGATCACCAAAATCGTTTTGGGTTCTGAGAAGTTAACTCATTATTGGACCAGAACCCTCCCACCTTACCATCTTGTCCATCTGCTGAATAGAGAGCTTCTTTGGATAAGTGGACTGACAAAGATAATAAGGCCAGATACTATATGTTGGGCTCGATGTTTGATGAGCTTCAGCACTAATATGAAGATATCAGGACTGCTCGTCAAATGTTGGCTCACCTATAGGAGATGTTTGGTGAACAGAGTCGCGCAGCCAAGTATCAAGTCACTAAACGACTATTCAAGGCTAAGATGCGCGATAGACAGTCAGTCCAAGATCATTGTCTGATGATGATCAAGAAGTTGGAAGAGCTTGAGAAGCTCAGAGTGAGGCTGGACTTGGATATATAGAATGACATAATTCTGTAATCCTTGATCGATGCGTATGGGCAGTTTATTATGAACTATCGTATGCATAAACTTCAAAACTCCTTGGCCGAACTTATGAATATGCTGGTTACCGCTGAGCTTTCCATGAAAGGTTCTAAAGGCTCAGTGCTTGTTATGGAACGAACTTCTACCAAGAGAAAGTCTTGGGAAAAGAAGAAGTCTGCGAAAAAGCAAAAGGTGGAAGGAGGAAAGAAGAAAAAGGCAGAGCTGAAGAAGGCCGTTGACAAAAAAAAGTGTTTCTATTATAACAACAATGGCCACTGGAAGCGAAACTGTCCTACATACCTGACCACCCTAAAGAAGGAGGAGGCAGGTCCTTCTGGAGGTATGCTCATTATTGAGTCTAACCTTACAGTTTCTTCTGCATCCAGTTGGATGTTTGACTTTGGTTCTAGTGCTCATTTATGCACTTCTATGCAGGATCTTGAGGATAGCAGGAGGCTGAGGGATGGTGAGATGATTCTACGCATAAAAAATGGAGCAAAAATTGCTACCGTGATCGTGAAAACATATCCTCTTCGACTACCATCTAGTTTAGACTTAGTATTAAAAGACTGTTATTATGTACCTATAGCAAGCAAGAATTTGATTTTTGTTTCTTGTCTTGCAGTAGAAGGCTATGTAATTAGTTTTTTTAAGGACCATTGTAATATTTTTTATGAAAGAAATAAAATTGTAAGCGGTTTCCTTATTAACGGTCTTTATCAGTTACATGTTGATGTATCTGTTTTTAATTTTGAGCAAAATATGAATGCCATAAAATTAAAATGACCTAGGGATAGTCCAAATGATAGATATCTGTGGCACCTAAGATTAGGTCATATAGCAAAAGATAGGGTTAACAAATTGAAGAAAATTGGACTATTGAGTCCGTTGACTTTTGAGTCATATTCAATTTGTGAATCCTGTCTTCATGGCAAAATGACCAAGCTCCCTTTTGTAGAACATGGGGAAAGGGCCATGGATCTTCTTGCACTAGTACATACAAATGTGTGCGGTCCATTTGATGTGCCGGCTAGAGGCAACTTTATTTATTTCATAAGCTTTATCGATGATTCATCTAGGTATGGTTATGTGTATCTTATGAGACATAAGTCTGAAGCATTTAAAAAGTTCAAAAAATTCAGATATGAAGTAGAAAAGCAAACTGAAAAACCTATTAAGGTTCTTCGATCAGATCGAGGAGGTGAATACCTTAGTCAGAAATTTCTGAACTATCTCAAGAAAAATGGTATAATCTCTCAATGGACTCCATCAGAAATACTTTAACTCAACGGAGTTTCAGAACGGAGGAATCAGACCCTATTAGATATGATCCAATCCATGATGAGCTTCACGGACCTCCCTAATTTTTTTTGGGGATACTGTTTGTTAATTGCAATTTACCTACTGAATAGGGTTCCTTCTAAAACCATTCCTACTACACCGTATGAGATATGGCATGGTAAGAAATCAAGTTTGAGTCATCTCAAAATTTAGGGTTATCCGGCTCATGTCAAAAGATAACAAACGGATAAGTTAGACTTTAGGTCCTTTAGAGCTCGATTCATAGGATATCCTAAAGAGTCATTAGGATATCATTTCTACATTGTAGAAGATCATAATGTGATTGTGAGTCGACATGCCATCTTTCTTAAAAAATAGTTTATTCAAGATAGCGATATTGAAAAGCAGATCAAGCTCGATGAGAAAGTCTCACAAGAGCAACGAGCTAAAAACCAAATGAAATCAAATCAGATTAAACCAATCCACATGCTACCTCCTCCACCTTATAGATCGAAAAGGATTTCCCATCCTCTTGAGAGGTACTTAAGTACTATTTCAGAGGATGTTGAGAAAATATTCCTCATAGGTAATGGGGTTCATGCTGATGATCCCAAAATCTATAACGAGACGATATCAGATATCGACTCCGAGAAATGGTTAGAGGTAATGAAGTCAGAAATTGACTCGATGCACTCAAACCAAGTCTGGGTCTGGACCTTGGTAGATCCATCAGAAGGTATAGTACCTATTGGGTGTAAATGGATCTTCAAGAGAAAGATTGGTGTAGATGAAAATGTGGAGACATTCAAGACTAGATTAGTGGCAAAAGGTTATAGTCAACGCAAGAGCATTGACTATCAGGATACCTTTTCATAGTAGCTATGCAAAAATCCATCCGCACATTGCAAGTAGAAATTTGATTTCTATTTCATGTTTAACACAAGAAGACTATGTAATTAGTTTTCTTAAGGACCATTATAATATTCTTCATAAAAGAAATAAAATTGTAAGTAATTTTCTTATTAACGATCTCTACTAATTAGATATTAATGTATCTATCTTTAATATTGAGCAAAATATGAATGCCATAAAATCAAAATGATCTAGGGATAGTCCAAATGATAGGTATCTATGGCACCTAAGGATAGATCATATAGCAAAAGATAGGATTAACAAATTAGAGAAAACCAGACTATTGAGTCCATTGACTTTCGAGTCATATCCAATTTATGAATAATGTTTTCATGACAAAATGACTAAGCTTCCTTTTGTAGGACATGGGGAAAGGACCACGAAACTACTTGCCCTAGTACATACTGATGTGTGCGGTCCATTTGATGTACTGGCTAGAGGTAACTTTGACTACTTCATAACTTTTATCGATGATTTATCTCAGTATGGATATGTGTATCTTATGAGACATAAGTCTGAAGTCTTTGAAAAGTTTAACAAATTCAGACATGAAGTTGAAAAGCAAACTGAAAAGCTCATTAAGATTCTTCGATCAAATCGAGGAGATGAATACCTTAGTCAAAAATTTTTGGACTATCTTAAGCAAAATGGCATAATCTCTCAATGGACTCTACTTGAAACACCTCAACTCAACGGGTTTCAGAACGGAGGAACCAGACTCTATTAGATATGGTCTGATCCATGATGAACTTCATAGACCTTCTTAATTTTCTTTGGGAACATAATATGTTAACTGCTATATATTTACTAAATAGAGTTTCCTCTAAAACTGTTCCTACCACATTGTATGAGACATGGCATGGTAAGAAATCAAGTCTGAGTCATCTTAGAATTTGGGGTTATCTGGCTCATGTCAAAAGACAACAAGTGGACAAGTTAGACTATAGGTCCTTTAGAGCTTGATTCATAGGATATCCTAAAGAGTCATTAGGATATTATTTCTACATTCTAGAAGATCATTATGTGACTATGAGTCGGTATGCCATCTTTCTTGAAAAATAATTTATTCAAGATGGTAGCATTGAAAAGTAGATCAAGCTTGAGGAAAGAATCTCACAAGAGCAATGAGCTGAGAACTATATGGAACCAAATCAGGTTGAGCCAATACAATCGCTGCCTCCACCTTGTAGATCGAAAAGAGCTTTTCATCCCCTTGAGAGGTACTTAGGTACTATTTTAGAGAAAGTAGAGAAAATGTTACTCGTAGGTAATGGGGTTCATGGTGATGATCCCAAAACCTATGACGAGATGATATCGGATATCGACTTCGAGAAATGATTAGAGACAATAAAGTTAGAAATTGACTCGATGCACTCAAACCAAGTCTGAACCTTGGTAGATCCACCAGAAGGTATAATACCTATTGGTTGTAAATGGATCTACAAGAGAAAGATGGGTTGTAGATGAAAATATGGAGACATTCAAAGCTAGATTTATGGCAAAAGGGTATAGTCAGCACGAAGGAATTGACTATCAAGATTCTTTTTTATCAATAGCCTTGCTAAAATCCATCCACACATTTCTTGCTGTTGCTACCTATTTCGATTATGAAATATGGCAAATGGATGTAAAAATGGCATTCTTAAATAGATACCTTGAGGAAGATGTCTATATGAAATAGCCACTAGGTTTTACATCCAGTGATGTTGATCACAAAGTATGCAAGCTGCAAAGATCAATATATAGACTTAAGCAAGCATCTCGAAGCTGAAATACTTATTTTAATGATGTGATCAAATTATTTGATTTCATCAAGAACAAGTAGAAATTATGTATTTTCAAAAAGATCAGTGGGAGCGCTATTATCTTCTTCGTACTGTATGTGGATGATATCCTCCATATTAGGATTGATATTTTCATATTGACCATAGTTAAAATGTGATTATCTAAAGAATTCTCCATGAAAGACCTAGGAGAAGCATTCTTTATTCAAGAAATTAAGATCTATATAGATAGATCGAATAGGATGCTAGGACTTTCACAGAAGATTTACATAGAGGAAGTACTAATGAGGTTTAGTATGAAAAACTCTAAGAGGGGTTTAGTACCCTTCAGGCATGGCATTCATCTTTCTAAGAAGATGTGCCCTAGCACACCTGAGGAAATAGAATGCATGAGCAAGATCCCTTATGCTTCAGCAATAGGGAGCCTCATGTATGCCATGTTATGTACACGACCTGATATAGCCCATGTGTGAGTGTCATAAGCAGATATCAGTCGAATCCAGGTGAAGAACATTGAACTTCTGTGAAATGTATTCTTAAGTACTTAAGAAGAACTAAGGATATATTACTGATCTTTGGTAATGGAGAATTCCAAGTCCAAGGGTATACAGACTCGGACTTTATGTTCAATGTAGATGATCGAAAGTCGACATCTGAAAGTCTGTTTTTATGCAATGGTGGAGCTATCAGTTGGAAAGATTCCAAACAGACAGTGATAGCAGATTCCACCATGGAAGTAGAATATATTGCTGCATCAGAAGCTACGAAGAAGGCATTTTGGTACAAAAAGTTTGCCACGAAGATCAGAGTGATGCCATCAGATGCCATTCCTTTATACTGCGACAACAATGGTGCCATAGCCCTTGCTAAGGAGCCGAGGTCTCACCAGAAGTCCAAGCATATCGAATGGCGATACCACCTCATCCGCGATTATCTCGAGAAGGGTTACATCGAGATCAAGAGAGTTGACTCCGCAGACAATGCGGTGGATCCGCTTATAAAGCCATTGGGCCAGTAGAAGATCGAAGCCCACCTTGAAATGATGGGACTTAGATTTATAGCCAATTGGCTTTAGGTCAAGTGGGAGTTTGTTAGATATAAGTACCCTAGAAGCCAGAATTGACTGACACTTATAATACACTTCTAAGGGCAAAATTATAATTTTGATTATTAATAATAAAGTGGGTTATTTTCTATCATATAAGTGTATTTAGTGTCTGTGATACATCTCTTGAGTTAGTGGTAATGATAATTCATATTTTCAAGAGTTGAAAATTTAAGACATGAATTTTCATTTATTAACTCATAAAATGCTTCTAACTGTAGGATCATCATGAGGATGGTGATTGATCCAGAAGGTTAGTGTACAATCGCTTCTTTATAGTAGATGAGTCTTAAGTCTATGGTGTAGAGACACTGGAGCGAGAGTACAGGTACTCATTAGAGAACGAGGGCACTGAGCATGACCATCTTGAGTAGTCATAAGAAAGTCTATCTTCTCATCGATGACTGACTCGATGTTGTAGTGGTGTGTCTGGTTCTTTGACCTGAGGTGCATCGGTAGTTCACCTTGAGGGTGTTATAGTTTGACTACACCATGACTCGATCTCCTAGCCATTCGGAATCCTGAGGTGTATGTTGGCTATAGCATGTTCATTGTAGGAATTGGATTGCACCAAGATGAAATCTATCTACCTCGGTGGATGAGGAGCAGCCCTATGATGATCATGAGAATCAAGTCCATAAGTCAATGGCCATGGCAGAGGGTGTAAAATAATAGAAAGAGTTTCTATTAAGGTTTTCACATCGGACTTGAATCGAATGATTAAATCATATGATAGAAATTAGGATTTGACGAGTTCACCTTAACCCTAATCTGATCAGGGACTCAAGATAGAAGAATTTAATCACACAAGTAGCTACACCGAGAGATTCATTTTCAGTTTTGATGGGTTGCCACCATATATTGCTAGGTGTCACTGGTGGATTTTGGGAGCAACTAGAATGATTTTGATGATCGATCATTCTAGTTGTCTGAATCAGAAAAATTCTGATCCATCGAAAGATGTTTCGATGATGTTGATGATGGAGATCATGATATGTCCCATTAGCATACAGAACTGAACCTAACTAGGTCACACAAACAAGAGTTTGGATCTGGATATCATCAATTGGACTAACCCAGTTTAATTGATTTGAATAAGATTCAATTAGGTTTAAGAAAATCATGCTAGCACACGGTTGAGCCTAACATTCTCCTTTTTCTATCTTTAAGTTATCTCGACTGAGCCAAATGAGTTTGTGCTCACTCAGGTACCATTATCTGGTCTGACTGGAGCTTGTCCAAATCAGAAAAGGGGTTGTCTTAATTTATGAGATACATTTGAGACAACATCTGCCATTTTCCGTCATCTACGAATTCTTATACTTTGACTTGGTCAAACATTGATCTTTGACCCTTGGACATCTGTCCATATGTCACACACTTATTGGAGAGCAGATAGGGGTTTGTCCCTCTCTAAAAATTAGAAAGAAAGGGGGCGCATGCCATCCTAGGCGTGCGCCCATGGATAGGGACACTGGAGTCCCATATGGATAGGACTCCAGGTTGCTTGTTGGATTCAAACTGGATGATCCTCACCTATAGACTTTGATCAGTCTTAGGCGCCACCTTAGGATGAATTCGTAGGTCTCTCATCCCACCAATCAGATTTAGATCTGATTGAATGAAGCAATGCGATTGGCCGGGGTGATGCAGCACTGCATGGCGCAGCAGAGTCTATAAATAGACCCCATCTACGCCCATTTTTAACTTCTCATCTAAGCCACATGCCAAGACTGTCTCTCTTCCTTCTCCATGCCACCATCTATCCCTCTCCCTCCTCTCCACGCCCAAGAAAGTTGGATTCTTCCGATTAGTGCAAGTCAAGTAAGAAAGGCTGACGAAAAAAGAAGAAGGCAGCACTACTACAAAGACGATGGATAATCTTCAGAAGAAGTTTTGAAGATCCTCCAAATCAGATCCAAATCTAATTTTTGGAAAAAAGAAAGAGAAGGAGAAAATCTTCAGATCCAGTTCGAGTGGATATCGGTAGAGACCAGGCGCTTGCATGGCTAGATCCAGAACCTCAGAGCTTCTACAGGATCATCAATGGGTAATCAGATTATCCAAGATTAAGATAAAAATTAATTTAGAATTAATTTAGTTTTATTTTTTTAATTATCAGATCATAAATCAGATCTGAAAAGTGTCAGATCTGATCTAGATATGAGAGGAGAATTTTTGAAATATGCCTCTCGATCTAATTAGATCTGAACGAACCTGATCCGGGAAATCAGAATTTTTCCTTCACTATGGTGATGGAGATTCTAGTTTTAAGCTGTGGTGGAGTGTTGTGGAGTTGGTGATGATCTTCAGAAACTATGGTTGTTTGAGGAACTGACTTCATTATGGCAATATTCTTGCCCACTCATTTGGACTCGTATGACGATCTTGTAGGAGCTATTATCGGTGTTGGTGTCTTGGAATTCTTCATTTTGAGTGGCTGATTTATTTGCTTGTTGTTTCTCTAGTTGAGGTGAGGTTCTTGCTTGGGTGGCTGGCAATGTATTTGATGTAGGAGAAATCCTTGTGTGGGGAGAGCTTCTATCATCTTGAGGTATGGGCAAGATTGTGTAGGGTGTGTGGATGGTGAGAGGGACTCTAGTAGGAGCCTTTTATACTCGGTCCTGGATTTGGCACCAACAAGATTTGCACTGGTTCTGAACTTGTACTGGATCAATTTTGCAGTGAGGGGATCAATAGCAGGAGGAGCTTGCAAAGAGTATCTTGCAAGCCACTCAATAACCTTGGCTTTGGATGCCTTTTCAGCATTAAATTCGGCCCACCATTTTGTCTTAAACTTTCTTCCAAGGAAAGGAGGTAGAGAAGGGTTCTGGACAAAGGTGTACTCTCATGTGAGAATCCAAGAAAGGGTAAATTGGGAAAAGAATTCAAGTAGGATAGCAAATTTTTGTTTTCTTGGAGGGAGAATGACTTTTTCACAAAACCATGTGAACTCTTCATGGATAGTTCCAGGGAGAATTTCAGGAATGGCTTTGTGATAGTTCCACCAGGTATTGAACCGGTAGGAAAAGTGGTAGGAGGTATTTGTTTTAAAGTAGAAAAGCCAAGAATGTCTGTGGAGAGGATTTTGGTAGAGAAAAGTATGATTCTAGGTTGTCATGTAGTCTCAGTAATTGAAATATTGGAGAGAAAGATTTTGGACCAATTTTTTGTAGCTTGATGGACTACCTTCCTAATCAGATGGGCTTAAAACTTTGAGAATTTGGATTGTGAAATGTGTATATGTTTGGAGATCAGTTTTGTCAAGATAGTGCCTTATGAGCACTGAATGGGTGTCCATTAAGATAGCTTCGAACCATGCTTGAATCTTGTAGGGATCTTTGGGCTGGTAATGCCATCCATCAGGAAAAACATGTTGGACAATAGTTTTTGGATCTGAGGAAGAAAATTCATCTTTAATAACAAAGATGGACTGGAGGATATTTTTATCAAAGTATTAGGTGGCTGATCTTTTGGAGGCTTGAGCGATTATGGCTTTGCCTTTTTTATCCTTGAAAGGTACTACTTGTATGGAGCATTTCATTTCTAGAATTTGCAGTTTTGCAGTTAGTTCACTTGTGGCCTTTTGGGCTAATAGGACAAACCTATTTGAAGATGATGGGTTGGAAGCCAGCTTCCTTTGGCATTCTTTCTGTTCAACAGTTTCAAGCCATGTCTGAGATTTTGATGTAAGATTTTGAGAAGAGGATATTTGCCTTTTAGGGACCATTAAATGTTTCCCTGTAAAAATTCATGGGAGAGAAAATCAGGAAGAGAATTATCCTTCCTCTTTTTGAATTCTATTTGAAAATCGAAGATTGAAAAAATTGCCTACCATCTGGCAAAAACTTGTTTTGAAGTAAGATTTTTAACATCCTTTTCCAAAATAAACTTAGCAGACTGGAAATCAATTCGAAGTAAAAATATTTAGTTTAAAAGATCACTTTGAAATTTATAAAAACAAGAATTGATAGATAAAACTTCTTTTTTTATAGTTGAATATTTTTTATAGGTTTCATTGCAGATCCCTAAATGGTACTGGACAAGTTCTTCCTTGTTATCTTTAGAATTCTCCCATAACCGATATCAAATGAATCGATTTCAATTATTTTAGGGGACTCTAGATCAGAAAGGTAAAGGCATGGTAATTCTTTGATTTGGGCTTTAATTATTTTTGCTGCTTGAGTTTGGTTTTCTCCCCAAGGAGGAGGGTTCTTTTTGAGTCTATCATAGAGAGATTTCGTAACAGTCTTAAGATCCTTATAATAGTCCTAGACATAATTCAAGCTTCCTAAGAACCTTTAGAGTTGAGTTTTTTCTAGAATTTTGCCAAGTAATTTGAATGCAAATTCCAAACTTTTTAGGATTGGCCTAGTGGTTCCTTGATTTATTTCATAGCCTAGGAACCTAATTTATGTTTTGAATAGGTCCATTTTTGATGTAGAAAGGACAAGGCCATTTTCAGTTATTTCATAAGAGAAGGTTTGAAAGTGTTTAAAATATTGTTCTATAGTTTTCGAGAATAATAAAATGTCATTAATATAGTCAAAGATGAACTTAGTATAAGGTGTAAAAATATCATTGATGATTCTTAGGAATTCAGATGGAGTATTTTTGAGATCGAATGGCATTACATTTCATTTGTATTGGCCAAATGGTACTATGAAGGCAATTTTGTATTTATTTTTTTCGAAAATCTGGATTTGCCAGAAACCAGATTTAAGGTCAAACTTTGAGAATATCTTGGCCTTTGTGATCCTGGTTAGGAAGTCCTTTTTATTTGGGATAGGATATCTTATCTATTTTAAAGCAGTGTTTAATAGTTTATAGTTGATAACAAGCCTAGGGACACCTCTTTCTATTTTAGCTCTTTTTTGAACATAGAAAGCTGCGCAGGATCAAGGGGACCTACTGGGTCTGATTAGTTTTTTATTTAGTAGAGATTAAATTTTTTTTTTGCAGTATTCTAAGATACTGGAATTCATTTGGATCGGCCTTGCTTTGGTAGGAATGCATTTTTTATTAAAATTGTCCTCATAAGTAAGGTCAACAATATGTTTTCTTCGGATCCAGAAGGCATTTGGTAATTCAGAATAATTGGTCTTGACTAGATTTTCTTTGACTATTTAAATTTTATTTTTTACACCTACGGTTTGTAGTTGTTCTTCCATTCTTTTATAACTAATTTTTTTCTTTAAGTATTCTAGCTATTTTTGTTTTCTTTAAATTAGGTTAATAGAGTTGTCTTTAAGTAGTTTGAGTGTTTTATAGAAGGATGGACTGATGAATTGGAAGAATATGTTTTGACCTAAAAAGTTAGCTTTGATTTCATCCTCATCAACCGAGAAAAGTTTGATCATATTTAGAAAATATGTTTCTAGGATAACCAATTGGTTTAGATTTTTGACAAGTATGAAAGGAGTCTTCATACAAATATTATTGTTGCAAAGGCATTGGTGAGTTTGTAGTTGATTTTTAGTTCTGATCCACTGGAGTGGTCAATTTTTCTTTGATTTTCTCGAAAAACTTTGTGGGTATCAGGCCTTCTTGAATGCAGTTTGAATCAGTGCCAAAGTTAATTAGGGCAACAATTTTAAGTCTAAAGTCATCAACCAACAAGGTTATTTCGACATTCCATTTTTGGATTTATAATTGGGATAATACTTCAACAAAGATTGAAATTTCAGGATCATCAGTTTCTTTAGCATGGTTACTTGTTTTGAGACTTTCCAATTAGTCTTTCGTTTGACTTATTTCTTTTTTAAGGTCATTAATTTCCTTTTGGAGGTCCTGGATAGCGACCTGTTTCTTATCTTTTGGTTTAAATCTTTTTAAGATGTTGTTTAAGCTGTATATTTGAACTTCTTTTTCTTTAGTATCTTTAGTCAAAGAGTTCTTTTAGTTTAATTAAATATTATTTCTAGAGTTCTAGATGTTGGATCTTGTCAATAATGTCTAATAACAAATCTTGTTCTTTGGTTATTACACAAATCTCTCCTTCTGAGGTTGTTGAGGTCTGGGATTTTGAGTCAGTGGAACTGCCATCAGTGTTTAGAAGGAGGGTCCTTAAATTTTATTTGATTGAATTTAAAAGGTTTGATTCATCTAGCTTGATGTTGTTTATTTTGAATTTCATTTACAGTCTGAGCTAAAATGTCTTGGTTTGCCGCATCTATGGTAAATTGGAGGCTTTAAGGGTTTTTCTTTCTTTATGAAAGGTTTCTTTTTAGGTTTGTGGTATGATGGTTTATAAGTGGATTTAGATGGCTTTAGTTTAGTAGTAGTCTAAGATTTTTAAGGTGTTTTATAGGTCTTTTTATGACATTATTTGCACTCCTTAGATTTTTTGTAAGGTGTGGTCTGGGTCTTGATAGGAGGAAGACCTAATTATTGGTAGAAACTTTCTAGTTCCTTTTTGCTTGTTATTTGCTCCTTCTTGAGTTGTTGTTTAAGCTTTAGTTTTGTGCATAGGTTAAGTCCTTCATTTATTGTGCTTATTAGATCACCATAGGTCAGACTGTTATATGGGATCCTTTCATTATTCTAGTTTCTAAGTTTGGTTCTTATTTTTTCAGAGAAGATCGAAGGCAATCCTGCAAGAAATTTTTCTTTTCAGAAGGGTTGGTTGCAATTATCTCTGGTTAAGACCCTAATTAGGAATACATCCTTATACTATTTAAAGTCCTGAAGTTTTTTACATTTGAGGTTTGTTAAAATTTCAGAGGTTCTATCTCTGAATTTTGAAGGATCTCTTATGAAGTGTTTGATAATTGCAAAGATAAGGATGGAAACTACACTTGTATTTCATTTCCACTTTCATCTCTAATAGCTTGAACATCAGGGTTTCTTTTGATTACATTCATGATTTATCTTTTTTTTATCAGTGAGAAGGAAGTTCTACCACCCTTTGAGTTGGCCAGTGAAGTCAGAGATAAGGGCTACAGCTATAGCCTGGTCTTGGGCTCTACCCTTGGTTCTATAGGCAGTTGCAACCATAGTCATTTGTTGTAATATGCTCAGGATGTTATATTTTGTTTGGTCATATATGTTCCATTCGTAGATGGCTTGAGCCGAATATTGATTTTATTGCATCGATCTTTCTTCAAGGCCCATGTCAGGCATGGTTGGTCTGGGCCAGTAGGATCTTTAGAGATTCAGAGCATAAAGGCTGCCATTCCTAGCCCATCCTCTAATTTTATTAATTTGGAGGTTTTGCTGTGGTCCTTCTAGGTTGATACTTGGTGTTGGACTGGTTAGGCCAGATTCATCCATTTGTTCTGAGTCACTAGACTCACTAGAGTGATCACTCTCCTATTCTAGGATAGCTATAATTTTTTTTTGAGGTTTCAGGTGTATCAAGAATAGAGTGGATGAGCTCAAGGGTTTAGATTCTCTTGTTTATTTCGCCTAAGAGGTCCTTGTCTTCTAAATCTTCTTTATATTTTTTAGGTATTTCATAGGGTTTGAAGATAGGAGCAAAGCTAGAGGGTTTAGCTGGTGGTCTTTCTATAAGTCTTTCTTCCATCATGGTTAGTTGGTCGCCTATAGTCTTAAGGCTTTTGTTTGCTCAATTATTTTGTTCTATTATATTTTTGAGGTCTCTAGAATTCACAGAATCCTGAGGATTACTTTTGAATTTTATAGGTGAAGCTGTAATTTGTGTTTTCCTGATCAGGATTTTGATTTCTTGGAAAGGAGGATGGATCCTTTTTATGATCCTTGCCTTTCCAACTTTCCATGAAATCATGACCTTTGGTCTGATCATGTTGACTTGTTTTGGTTTACTGTACATTTCAAACCATTCAATGAAACCCATATAGTCTTTGATGGAATGCATGAAATCATTCCATTTGGTTATAAGGTTAGTCCTTTGAGGTTCATCAAACTGGTTGAAGAACTAAGCTCTTTTTTTCTCATTTATTTTTGAGTTGAAGTCCCTTTTGAGTAGTTCCTTATCTAGGATAAATTTGCTACTTATTGTATTGATCTCAGGATCCATTTGGGAATAGGTTGAGCTTAAGTTGGGAGATTATATCTGTTCATTATATAAGGATTTAGGAATAGTAGGCTTTGAGTCTACTTCTGATAGGTTTGCTTCGATAGAATAGCTTTCTCTAGTAGGAGTGAAGGAAGAGGTTGGAGGGATGTTTGAAGGAGTGAACCTAGAGCTAAAGCTCTTCTCTATTTTTAGTCTATGGAATTTGATTGAGACATCACCCTCAGGGGTTGTAGTGATTGTCTCGAGATGGCTTGTTTCCTATCTAGTGGGGGAAATTGATTTTTTAAGGGTTCATCTTTCTAGAAGGGTTATCTCATCCCAGATAAGAGTTTTGGGAATAAAAATATTTTCTTTAGTTGGATTGATTTGAAAGTATTCTATTTGTCCTAAGGATTTCTTAGCCAGAGATCCTATGTGGTTGAAGGTACTGGTAGCTTTAAAATAAATTCTTGCCAAAATAGTTAGCGAGAAGGATCTAGCGAGCATCTTGAGATTGTGTATTTTGATTTCAAATTCTAGGGCATTTTGAATATTTTTGTCTTTAACTTTGAGGGTAAGGTCTGTATTGCAATTATAATAGGTGGGACCATTGAATACATTAGTTTCCACCATTCCTAGAAGGGATTCATGGTATTCAAGGAGTCTCCCATCTTTTAAGCAGATGAGGAGGGCACTGTTTATACCTCTCCTTATCATAGGTATTACAGCAATTTGGACGAGTCCCAAGGAACTCATATTTGGATTTAATACTATTTATTAGATCTTTGGGTATTAAGGGTATTAGTTCATGGTCTTTTGAGATTGAATAGGTATTTTCTATTACTTTGATTCTTGAGTCTGGTATTAACCAGTTAGTTTTGTAGATAGATTTGAGTAAAATTTTTTGGATTACTACTTTAGTTGGGTCATACAGGATCTTTTCTTTGCCTGCACTTGTCCCTTCACCTCAGAAAGATGAGGAACAAGAAGAGTTTTTGGATAGAAAACTCATAATTATGGGCTAGTTGTAGGAGTCCGAGTTCTAAGTGCCACTAGAAATGTACTATGGCACTAGTAACGTCCAATGCCACTAAAAAGAGTTTTCTGTTTCCAAATATGACTAACTTTCCTGCCCAACAATGGCTCTATCTGTTCTAAAATAGATCTACGGGGTTTACTGCCTCTAGAAAAAGATTTTTTCTTTTTGGAGTTACTTAACACTTAACTTAAAAACTCAAAATGTTAGAATTAGTTCAGAATTAAGTATAATATTTATCTATGTAGAGACTATTCTAGATACTTCCTTCTAGGGGTGAAAAGATGGGAATGGCTTTGATACCAATAATGTCCTAGTTATACACACACACACACACACACACACATATAGAGATATATATCTATATATACATGTACAAGTACATATATACATATATATATTTATATACACATATACATGTTTATATATATATATATACACATATACATGTGTGTGTATATATATATATATATATATATACACATACATACGTGTGTGTGTGTGTGTGTGTATATATATGTACATGTATATTTAGATATTTATCTTTCTATATTCATGTGTGTGTGTATATATATGTACATGTATATTTAGATATTTGTCTCTGTATATTCATGTATATATATATGCATGAATATACATATATATATATATATATATATATACATATATATATATATACACATATATATATATATATATATATATATATGTATATATATATATATATATATATATATATATATATATATATATATATATATATATACATATATGTACATATATATATATACATATATGTACATATATATATACATATATGTACATATATATATATATATATGTACATATATATATATATACATACATACATGAATATACATACATACATACATACATACATACATATATATATATATATATATATATATATATATATATATATATATATATACATGTACGTATATATATATATACATGTACGTATATATATATATACATGTACATGTATATATAGATATATATCTCTGTATATTCATGTATGTATGTATATATATACATGAATATGTTGAGATATATATCTATATATACATGTGTTGGGGGTAAAATAACCCCCGCCGAAGTCCTTAGCAACTGACCTCCATCTTGTAAAAACCTGTCGATCTTCTTAGCAACAACCCTTGACTATAGAACTTATCAAAAACCTACTAAAATTCGATCGAACAATCTTGAATAATAAAGAGAAGTACTATTTCATTAACTTTACTTTTTTATTCAAGATGAATAAAAGAATTTTTAGCATTGAAGTTCCAACCTGTCCAACCCTAATAAACAATGGATTTTGAGGATAGACGAACTCCTAGTCACACTCCTTTCAGACAAATTCCTTCCAACCAAACTCATTCCAACCAAATTTCTTCCAATCGCACTCCTTCTAGGCAAACTCATAGTCGAATTCCTTTCAATCGTACTTTTGAATGAACTTTTTTCGGTCGCACTTCTTTCGGATGAACTTCTTTTAGTCGATTGCAGATTCACCCAATATATGATGCACTCATCGATTGAACTGATCTAAAAGGACCTCATTAGTAATGTGAGTTCAGCTCCTCATCTAGAACATAAAGTAGCTATTTTGCAGACATTGAACCTTAGTGCTCCTTTGATGTACTTCTAGCTGATCCTAAGTATTGGACAAACTACTTAGAATAATTGGAATGATACCATCAAAAAATCTTTAAATTTCAAAAAAACTGTCCTTGATTAGCCGATCGAACTTCTCTAAGTTGTCGAAGGAAGCACCAACAGGTTATAATTAGCCCCATGAGATTCAATTCATCCTCTGCCACTTAACAGTTGATCTCCAAGTTTGGTTAGCCTCAAGTTCTTCATTCCGACACATGCAAGTCTACGTACGAGTGCAAAGGTTCTTCTTGAACTCCTACTATGGATCTTCAACAGTCAAGCAAGTTATGATAAATGAGAACTCACTCTCCGTAACAACCTCCACTTGGTCCGAACGGCTTGCTAGCAAGCAGTTATGATTGTCACTATCAGTTTGTTACAGGCTCCATCTATATAAAGAATCCTCCATATACATTTTTTTTCTAAGCTTAATCTTTTAGCTTTTACTCTGCTCATTTTCTTCCTGAATACTCTATTCTTGTTGAGTAGAGAACTGACTCGACCATTGGAGGGTCCTACCAAAGCCAACTCCGATCAGGACTTTATCTTGCAGGCCTTGTTGGCGATTCCAACCTCTCTAGCTCCAGTGATCTTCGACATCAGTATCATTTTCTGCATCGACAGGATTGACGCTAGAGGAAGGAATGTTGAGCCCTTATTCTAAAAGAAGTGAAGGAAAAAACCTATTTACCGGATTAGGTTCGTTCAGATCTGATTGGATCAGAAGAGATATTTCAATTTTTTTTTTCTCTAAGATTCTAATTAGATCTGAGACTCCTCAGATCTAATCTTATTGATCTGATAATAAAAATAAAAATAAAGATAAAAATTAAATCTAATTTAATTATATCTTTATTTTGGATAATCCAATTATCCTATGATGATCCTGATGTTTGCTTGAGGTTCTAGATGTAGCCATGCAAGTGTCTGACCTCTATCGATATCCACTCGATCAGGATCTGAAGATCTTCTTCTCAATCAATCCTCCAAAAATCAGATCTAGATCTAATTTTGAAGGTCTTCAAAATGGCTTTTGAAGAACAACTGTTGTCTCTTGTAGTAGTGCTGCTTTCTTCCTTTTCTAGCATATTTCACTTGCTTGGATCACACCTTCTTCATGCCCAAAGTCCCTTAGGCATGGAGAGGAGAGAGAGGACCAAAGGGTGGCATGGAGAAGGAGGAAGAGGGGCTATGTGGCATGGGCTAAAGTCAGAAGGATTAAATTCTAAGCGCAGACAGGGTTTATATAGATCCTACTGCGCCATGCAGTACCACATCATCTTGGCCAATCACGTCCTTTTGTGCAATCAGATCTAAATTTAATTGGTGGGATGACATCATTTGTTCCAATCAGATTAGAGATCCTTAAAACTCGCCTTAGGTGGTGCCAAGAATGGGTCAAACAAGTCTTCTTGATGCCACCTAATTTAATCTGCTGAAGCAACTAGAGTCCCATTTGTATGGGACTCCATCTTCTATCCTCATGGGGCGCACGCCTCCCTAGGCATGCACCCCTTTTCTATTTGCTTTTTAGTAGGAGACAAATCCTCAGGTTCTCTCCTATGGGTGCATGACATATGGACAGATGTCTAAGTATCCAGGGTCAACATTTGACTAATGTTCGAAGACAAGATTTAGTAGGTGACGGAAAATGATAGGTGTTGTCTCAAATTTATCTCATAAATTAAGACAATCATTTTCTAACCTGGACAAGCTCCAGTCAGACTAAGTAAAGATTTCTGAGTGAGCCCAAACACATTTGGCTCAATCGAAACAAGCTTTAATGATTATTAAAGAAGAACATTAGGCTCAATTGTATGCTAGCACGATTTTCTTAAACCTAATTGAATCTTATTTAAATCAATTGAACTAGGTTAATCCAATTGATGATATCCAGATCCAAATTTTTGTTTGTATGATCCAATTAGGTTCAGTTCCACATGGTAATGAGATATGTCATGATCTCTATCATTGACATCATCGAAACATCTTTCGATGGATTAGAACTTTTTTGATTCAGACAACTAGTATGATCGATCATCTAAATCATTCTAATTGCTCTCAAAATCCATCAGTGACATCTAGCAGCATATGATGGCAACCCATCAGAACTGAAAGCGAACCTCTTGGTATAGTTACCTATGTGATTAAGTTCCTCTATCTCAAGCCCCGACCAGATTAGGGTTAAGGTGATCTCGTCAAACCCTAATATCCATCATATGAATTAATCATTTGATTCAAGTCCAATGTGAAAATCCTAATAGAAACTCTTTCTATTATTTCACTCTGTCATGGCCATGGGCTTATGGACTTGATTCTCATGATCATCATAGGGCTACTCTTCACCTACCGAGATAGATAGATCTCCTATTGGTGCAATCTAATTTCTACAATGAACATGCTATAGCCAACATACACCTCAGGATTTTGAATGGCTAGGAGATCGAGTTATGGTGTAGTCAAACTATAACACCCTCAAGATGAACTACCGATATTCCTCAGATCAAAGAACTTGACACACTACTGTAGCTTTGAGCCAGTCATCGATGAGAAGGTAGACTTCCTCATGACTGCTCGAGGTGGTCACGCTCAGTGCCCTCGTTCTCTAACGAGTATCTGTACTCTCAGTCCGATGTTTCTACACCATAGACTTAAGACTCATCTATCCAAAAAAAGCGATTGTACACCAACCATCTGGATTAATCACCATCCTCATGATGATCCTACGGTCTAGAGCATTTTATGAGTTAATAATAAAAATTCATGTCTTAAATTTTTAACTCTTGAAAATATGAGCTAACATTACCATTAAGTCAAGGGATGTATCATAAACACTTTCAAATACACACTATGATAGAAAATAATTTATTTTATTATTTATAATTAAAATTAAAATTTTATCCTTAGAAGTGTATTACAAGTGTCAGTCAATCTGGCTTCTTGGGCACACATATCTAATAAACTTCCACTTGATCTAAAGCCAATTGGCTACAAATCTAAGTCCCATCTTTTCAAGATGGGCTTTGATCTTTTGCTGGTCCGACAGCTTTGTAAGTGGGTCTGCCACATTGTCTGTGGAGTCGACTCTCGTGACCTCAACGTAATCTTTCTTAAGGTAATTGCAGATGTGGTGGTATCGATGCTTGATGTGCTTGGATTTTTGGTGGGACCTTGGCTCCTTAGTAAGGGCTATGGCGCCATTATTTTCATAGAATAGAGGAATGACATTCGATGGCATCACTCTGATTTCTACGGTACACTTTTTATACCAGAATACCTCCTTCGCAGCTTCTGACGCAGTGATGTACTCTGCTTCTATGGTGGAATCTGCTATCACTATCTACTTGGATCTCTTCCAACTGATAGCACCACCATTACACACAAATAGACTCCTAGATGTCGACTTTCGATCATCTATATCAGAC
>QRFJ01004101.1:47106-97672 GCA_006176705.1 Cocos nucifera | reverse complement strand
TTTAAACCTTATTCTGTACTATTTTTTAATTCAGTTTGATCATGAAAAGTAATGGGATAAAGGTTGGATTTGAAAAATTTGATGGAAAAAAAAGTTTCACTATATGGAAGGTTAGGATAGGAGATCTGCTGATTTAGATGGGATTGAATTCGATCTTGAAGAATTGGTCGAAGAAGATGACTGACAAGCTATCGATGTCCTTGAAAAAAAGGGCATGTGCCATGATTAGGACTTGTTTGACGAATGAGGTGCTATATAGGGTATTGGAGGAGAGAATACCTAAAGATTTATAGTCGAGGTTACACATGTTGTACATGGAGAAGAGCATATGTAACAAGTTGATGCTGAAGAAGTAACTGTATAGCTTTTGGATACAAGAAGGTGAGGATATTACAGGGCATATTTAGTAGTTCGACTGGATGAGCATAGATTTGCTTAACATTAGGATGGATCTTGAAGAGAAAGACAAAAGCTTATTGTTGATATGTTCACTACCTGGGAGCTTTGATCCATTGGTGATGATGCTATTGTATGGTAAAAAGGCATTGGTGTACAAGAAGATTGTGTCAATGCTCAGGTCCAATGAGCAACAAGAGTGGATGATGAAGAGAGATTTTTTAGGAGGGTCTTTTGGTTTCAGAGAGGTCCAAAAAAGGAATGAAAAAGGATGAGCAGAAAGGCAGCAGTAAGGATAAATGCTTCTAGTGTGGTGAAGCAAGGCATTTTAAGTGGGAGTGTCCATTTTGGAAGAAGTGCAAAGGAGGAGAAAAGATAGATTTCGTAGTTTTAGTCACTGAAGGTAAAGAGTCAGATAAGCTTTTGGTGGTTTTAGAGGAGCCTGCAGGATGCGAAAGATCCAAAATAGCTTTGGAGGTGTTTGTGGAGTGCGGAGGGTCTAAAGAGGCAGCAACGATGATCGAGGTATAGTGGTAGGCTTAGCAAGACAGCATTGGATGGATGGCCCTAGGATTGACTTCTACAGCATCAGTCAGACTTCAGATTCAGCTGGAACATTGGATAGATGTGGCTTCATAGATGGAGGAAGTTTTGGCACGAGTTCAGAGTGAAGGTGTGTAGGGAGAGGAGTGATATCCTAGCACTAGCGCAAGAGTTACACAGATCCAAGTGGAGTGGATTGTGTCGGTGGAGAGGCATGGCTCTGAGGAGATCATATCAGATAGAGCTTCAGGTGCAATGAGTGCCGAAATAGGAACATTGTAGTTTCTTTAAGAATGTCTAAGATAAGTGGTGCAGCTGCCTAACAAAAGGAAACCTACAATAGAGTCTAAGGTGGTGCTAAGCAAGGGTCTTCAGCTATAGAGGCGGTCATCCCAAAGATCTCTAAGAGAGCTCAGAAGCTAAAGAAGATTGGTGGTGGCAAGGATATTCGCACAAGGAGCTGTCAGGGTGTGCATTGACAACAACATTGTGCAGAAGGACATTACCAGGTCTGCTAAGGCTTGGGGGCATCATGATGGGATTGTAGGAGTTGGTGTGGTGCTCTCAAGCCTTGGTGAAAAGATGATGACAATTCAAGGGGTTAAAGGAAGCAAGCATACAGAGAAGTCAACTCAATTTTGAGATGAGTTGACTTAGATCTAGGAAAGTTGACTCGAGTATCAAGCGAGTCAACTTGATTATTTTAGGGTGCCGCAGATAGAGAACTAGCTTTTAGAAATCCATGGCATGGCATACAGTCGAGTTTACTCTGTTCTAAGCAAGTTGACTCGGATCTAGGCAAGTTGAGTCAAGTCTCAATCGAGTCGACCCTGTTTTGACTGACAGACTAGGTTTCTTAAGACCAGGTTTAATAGGTTTTAAGATAGCTAACCTAGGATTTGGACTAGGATTAAGTTCATAGGATGAGAGAATGCAAGACATAGGTGTACATGGGCTTAGATGAGTGCTTTCGTGTATGGGTTAGCCTAGAAGAGTTTTTGAGTTAGGATTTATTGAGATTCATGTGGAAACCCTAGGATATATAAACTATTGTATTGTAATAGTTTTATATGGTGGAATTAATGCAAGGCTTTTCTCCCTAACTCCCTCTCTCTCTCTCTCTCTCTCTCTTCTATTTGGTTCCAATGCCAAACCCTAGATTACCACCCTTATCTTGCTCTTCTTCAATTGTTTGGTTTAACCACACCAGGTCTGCTCAAGATATCGGTCCTTGGTTGTGGTTTTTGAGTAGCCATAGTGTTGGAAAATGTATCTTTAAGTCAATCATCTAGGTTGTAGATAGTTGAGTAGATTTGTAAAATATACTTGAATTATAAATGAATAAATATTTTTATTCTAGCAATTCATCACTTTTGTTCATCTTCCTTAAATGAACTCTTCTGTGATGAAGTTCTTAGGACTATTTAGACTCAACAAAGAAGAATTTATCGTTTAGTCCTTAAACCAGTTTATGACCAAATGATTCATTGTTACCCAAGATGATAATGTATCGAGTGTAGGTCATTGTGGAACATAAGTATTGGTTGTCCTCTTAACCAAAAAGTATGGAGATACTATTATGGCATACAGGTGAAGTGTAGGGGGATATTTCACTGAACGTGATCCAACTGTGGAGCTCTTTACTGTCAATAGTTGCTCGCGAAGGATATGGGTATAAGTGTCCCTTAGACCTGAGATCACCGTAATAACTTGCAAGCAACTCACTACACTTAGGTATCAGACTACCTAAATTTCTAATTCAATGATGGAAGGCTACTGGATGCAGTCAAGTACTTATGAAGTTTGATGCATGAGTCAAGATAGGATTGACCTCTCAAAGTGTTGGAGCAAGTGAATCACTGTATTTTAATTTAGCAAAACCTCGATCGGGATGGTCCATTCGATGGACACTAAATTTTGAAATACACCATGGATGATTTTTAGTATTGATAGTAAATCCTAAATCATCCTTTGAGCATTAAGGTCAAGGGGATGAATTATACGGCAACCATATGCCATAGGTTCATCATTATTACGTTGCAACTAATCAACCTATCCGGATGTCGGGTACCATTGCTAGATGGTCACATCGATTGGTATAAAAAATTGATTCCTATGCTAGCAACCTAGGATTCCAATCTATGGAGTCACACACATTAGGAGTTTCTACTTGATCTGATGGCTGATCAAGAGTCTTGATGACCTGAGACTCTATGGTCAAGAGTCCCACTAGATTGAAACTCTATGACCTAAAGTCCTACTGGACTGAGACTCTATATCCTACTTGTCTAGAACTCTTTGATCAAGAGTTCCACTAGTTTGAGTCTCTATGATCATGAGTTTCATTCATTTGAGACACTGGATTCAAGAGTCCCACTGGTTTGGGACTCTTCAAGAGTTTCATATTGATGGGACTCTGTTGCCTAGATACCCATTCGATTGGAACTCTACATTTATTGAAGGATTATTTAGTAATATGATTATTGATTAGCTCAATTTGATTGAGTGATGAGGATTTACTCAAGTTTGATTGAATTTGATTCAATTGGGTTTGACCCGATCAGGTCATGAGATGACCTAATCGCTATAGAAGATTCGATCCTGATTTGATCAAGAACTGAGCCTAATTAATTTTTAATTTGATTAGAATTTTATTGAATTAGGTTAAGCCTAATTTGGTTGGGTTTAACTTAATCTAATTAGGTCCGGATTAATTGGTTTGGTTGACCTCCAATTTGAAAAAGTCAAGTAAGTTTGAATTTAAACTTTCTCCCTACGCCACCTTGCTTTGACCCTTGTTTTTTCTCCATTGGGAATGTGGATGGGATTTTCCACACCTAGAAGAGAGTTTGTGCACTCTCTTTTTTGCCTTTTGACCTGGTCCAAGAGTTGGATCAGAATGAATTGAAGTTGAATTTTGAATTCAACTTCAAGTTGTTGGTTTGGTTGGAACCTCCTAACTCCCTCTCTTCCTTATCCTTTTCTCCATGCCCCATGCCTTTTGACGAACATTTTTGTGCACTTTTGAGAAAGAGGGCATGTAGAAGGAGAGTCTTTCTGCATGCTTCTCATTTGAGTGGGTGCAGGAAGAGGTCAAAGGCATTTGAATTTTGAATTCAAAGTTAAACCTCCTAACCTCTCTTATCCTCTCACACATTTTAAACTTTGATGTGTCGCCCATTTAAAATGGTTTTTCTAGCATGCATGGGTTTATGTGAGTGATCTAAGGAGGTGCATGGGAGGGTTTCTTAGAGAGAAATCCAGTGAGATCGAAAACACCTGGGTGTGAGAAAAGTCAAAATGGGTTATTTCTTGCGCCACTTTTCCTCCCTCACTCCACTCTTCTTCTTTTTTTGTTTGTTTTTGTCACCTAATTTAAAATTACAAGGAGTAGTTGTATGATAGAGGGAGAGTCCCTTTGTCCATGAAAATTTGTTTCACAAGAAAATTCAAAAGGGAGTGGACGTGAGAGTGTTTTCGATAATCAGGATTTTCTGGGTGTGTGAAACCCTAGATTCAGGTTTCTAGGTTCGGATGGAGAGATAGAGTACTGTGAGTGCCCAATTGCCACTGATCTTTAGACACCACCTCATCATCCTCTGTAGCATACCATCTGATCTTCTGGTGCATTCAGGAGATCTAGAGAAAGATGATCGATTGGATCAATCGTGATCAACCGTCAAATGCCCCGATGAGGACTTAGCACTCCGATGGAGCTGATCGGGATCAGGAGCTTCGTGTGGATCAACCATAGGGGTTGGATAAGTGTGCAGCTATAGCACAATGCCAAATCTTCTTTTGATTGATTTAGATCATGGAGATCAGCTACCCGCGCATAGGAATCATGTTCTGAACATGAGTAGGTTAGTTGATATGATTTACTAACCTTATGCATTTAATTTTTTGTTACATATTAACATGTCTAGATCCTAATATAGAATTTTTGATATGATCAATGCATGCTTAGTATCAATTTTAGATTAATATTTACTTCTGCTATAATAAAATTTAAAAAATATTTTGAAAAGTATGCTAAAAATCCTATGCAATTTCCAACAATGGTATTAGAGCAAGGGTTGCTTGACATGTTCTAATATATTAATTAAAAAATTAAATATTTATATATTTGATATGTTAGATCTAGATAACTTAGTAATCGAGGATGAATGAGCCACCAAGCCATCCAATCATAAAGGACAAGGCCATCTCCTCCGATTTAGTGAAGATCCCTTATGATGGTAGGGGTGTCACTGTGAACTCATTCATTAAGATGAACAATAAAAGAAATTTATTAAAATTATTTTAATATAAAAGTTAAATATGAATGTATTTAGATTAGATCTAAAAAGTAGATCCATGATTTAATTTTTATTATATTTTATTTTTTATTCAAAACTAGCAATAGGTTGCTGTTTATGAAATGAGCTGATCCATTTATGAAATGAGTCAACTCATTTAGTGAACAAAAAATAAAAACATTTTAAAATTTGAAAATTATTTTTAAAATGTCAAACCCCAACCTATCAGCCCAAAATATTAATTAAGAGAATTAAGTATTGTCTATAAGGGTCTAGAATTATGAATTAAAGATCCTAAGACAAAATCATAAAACTATGGGTTAAAGGGTTAGATGAATTAGGTTCATTAATTGGGTTAGACCTAAGGTTAGTTAAAGAATGGATTAATCTTGAGTAATTGATCAAATCTAACAAAGTGTTGAATTAGATTAGATCAAAGATTTAAAAAATATCCTATCTATGGAGGGTGGACAGCAGCCCTTAAATCTCTTTCTTTCTCACAAAACTTGAAAAAAATCTTTATATCTGAGCCTCTACTGAAAATCTAATCTTCTTCTTCCTCCATGCTTAACCTAGCTTTGATACTAATTATTAGAACCTAGTACCGCTCCGATACCAACTATTATGCCCCACTGCTGCTCGAAAACCACAACCAGAGATCGATCTCTTGCATGGACTTGGGTGTTAAGCCAAATAATTAAGGAAGAACAAGATAGGGATGGCAATCTAGGATTTGGCATTGGAACAAGAGAGAAAAGAAAGAGAGAGTTAGGAAGAAACGCCTTGTATTGATTTCACCATACAAAACTATTACAATACAATGGTTTATATACTCTAGAGTTTCCACATGAACCCTAATAAATCCTAGCTCAAAAACTCTCCTAGACTAACCCATACATGAAAGCACTCACCCAAGCCGATGTATACCCATGTCTTGCATGTGCTTATCCTATGGACTTAATCCCAATCCGAATCCTGAGTTGGCCACCTTAAGACCTCGCAAACCATGCCTAAAAAAATCTAGGATGAAACCTAATCTAAGATCCAAATAAAAATCCCATGCAGAAATCATACCTATTCTGTCTGTCAAAATCGAGTCAACATGACTGAGACTTGAGTCAACTCGCTTGGATTTGAGTCAACTCGCCTAGGATCAAGTCAACTCAACTATGAGTAATGCCACAAATTTTTGAAAGCTAGCTCTCTATGAGTCATGCCACAAATTTTTGAAAGCTAGCTCTCTATCTATGGCATCCTGAGATAACTGAGTTGACTCGCTTGATACTCGAGTCAACTCCCCTAGATCCGAGTGACTTGTCTTAAAACCAAGTCAACTCCTCAGTGTGCTGGCTTCCTTTATCCCCTTGGATCTCTTCATCTTTTCATCAAGGCTTGAGAGCACCACATCAACTCCTACACCCATCTTGGTGAGCTAAGATGAAAGCTTGGTCAGCTAAGGGATTTCTTCAAAATTTCAATTCTTTCTATGTTTTCCTCAGACTGAGACTAGTTTGGCTAAGGTCCATACTTAGTTGACTCAAGGGTACCAAGGTTGTCAAAATTGATTTGTAAGTAGCTTTTCTTACTCAAACATATTTTAGGCCATACTTGCCTTCTCAAACTTAATTTATGAAAGATTGAGCTTGTTGAGAGGTCTTTCTAGTCTAGACTTTTCATTTATTAAAAATTTTTCATGCCAACCTCAATTTCTTCGCTTCAAAATTTGAGTCTTTGACTTGGAAACATGATTTTCATTTAATTTTGAGAGGGTTTCTTCTTGAATGAAATCAACCATGGAGCATTATGAGAAACCTACAATCACTCTCAAAAGCATCATGAGTAAACATGATTTGTACTTAAATAATATTGACATAAGTAAAATCAATTACAGGGCTAACACCCAGCCAATGTCTTCCTTACTCTGCCTATAAGGCATCATTTAGATCCTATGTTGGGTACATTGGGCCATCCTTAAGCTTGTACAATCTATTTTCCCTAGATGGAATTAGAGGGTATTAAGGTTTATGGTTTAGTTAGTATTTTAGTTTGCCGATTCTAGATTCTTGGTTTGAAACCCTTTCATCAGTATCTTGTCCTAGCCTTATCGTATGACTATGTGTATACTTTCTAGATATCGCCACTAGCTAAATACCTCTCCATCTAACCAGGTCCCAAGCCCCACAACTCTAACCACCTCCTCCTCTTTCAACACTTTGTCCTCCTCTTCTCTAAACCATCATGTTGTTCTCATTCCTCCTATCCAACTAACTTCATCGTGAGACCCACTTGAGTGCCCATGTTCTCACCACCTCCTCTTCCTCCTTTCTAAACCTACCTTCATCCTTATCACTCCTCTCCAACCAACATGGTCTCATGCCCTATCTATTCCCACCACCTCCTTTTCCACCATTTCCTTCTCCTTGCTAAACCCTGCCACCATCCTCATCGCTATCACTCCTCTACATATAACCTTTTGTCAAGCCCCACTCGCTCTCTTTTCATCCCTTTTCTCCAATGACTCCCACATCATTGTCTTCTTCCTCTCTGTCCTCTCTCACATCATCAACCTTCTTCTTTGCTACCACCTCCATTATCTATTTATTATCTTTGATCTTATCTATAGCATCCCTATATTGCTCTTCCTATCATTATTGTCCTCTTTATCTCCCGCTCTAATCTTATGGTCATGTCCTACACAAAGATCAAGGACAATAGCACCGGCTTCAATCCCATCACCTTTGACCTTAGCACCATTAGGAAGTGCATCCAAAATAAGGGTATTTCTATCCTAATAGTCAAACATGGTCATCAAAGGATGCAATTCCATGAGCAAAGATGAATGAAGATGGATGGTACGACTAAGATGAACCACTTAACTAACTTCACTGATCACTTTGAAATATTTTACCTAAGAGAGTGACAAGTGAAACAGGCCCTAAGTTGAGAGGGTGTTTGAGTAATTTCTCCTTTTTATTTTATAGCAATGTCAAGGACCAAATTTCTCATTATAACTACAATAAAGTGATTTATCTTGTCAAGATTTGGCTTCAACTAGAATCAAACACTTAATTGAAAGCATCATTTGTTTCAAATTATATTTCAAATTGGAGTTTTAGTGATTAGGTCTTACCTTGGATATTTGATTCAAGCTATTTGACATTCTTCCTACAATCAAGCCAAGCCAATGGCCTCTATAGTACTAATAGGTCAAAATTGTTTAACATTATGCTTCAAATCTTTCTGCAATTGAAATCAAGATTGATATTTGTGGAAAAAAATATATTTTTTTTGTTATAATTTGGTTGGTCAGCTTTCCCATTTAGTCCTTGATAGACTTGGTTCAAATAAAGTAAAAAGGGCTTCAACAAACTCCATCCATGGTAGTGTTCTATAACTTTTCTCTAACCACCAAAACCATTGAAGAGCCTCTTGTCCTTTTTTTTTTTTGAGATAGACCCCCTTTTTCCATATGAAAATAAGCTAATGGGACCTTTTCTGCATCATGCATCAAATTAAATTTTAAAGAATTTTTAAGCCCAATAAACCTAGCCATTAGGATCTTCTTAATTGAAATGAGGAAATTCCAACTTGGTTATTCATGGTTGAAGATTCCCTCCAACTTCATCATATTGAGGATTCCATCCATCCCTTGGAAGCATAAGGGAATATATCAGCTGATATTAACATCTCCAAAGAGCTTTCTTTAACCATGGTCAATGCATGAGATTGACCATATTTAAGTCCAATGCAATAATGAGATTTTCATACAGCCTTGTCCAATCTCTTTATTTTTAGGAAGTTTCCAACAAGCATTTGAAGATTTCAAAGAAAGTCTAGGCTAGATGTCTTTCTTGCACTTGAATTTTATAATTCATACATGTTGTTCTTACATCATTGTGGAACTAACCCATCCTTCTAATAGAACCAAAATGAAATGTGTTTAGCCTCGTACCTGCCCATTTGTTTTTCCCTAAGAAAAGAGAAGGAAAAGCTACATGAATTTTAGATCATTGGTGGCTATTACTAAAGGAAACATACCTAGGGTTTCATGATTAGATTTTGAAACTTTTTCAAAAAACATGCAGCGAAAGAGATCAACTAATCATATTAATTCATAATAAAATATGAAATAGCCCTAGATATAAGATCCTATCACATGATTTAAGCATGCTATTAAATCTAAAAATAAAAATAAAAAAGGATGATGTTGGTTAAATCAACATCAAAAATAGTACCAGATCAAATCTAAATAACAGAAAGAAGATCATATCACCTTTACCTTTACAAGTTGGATTCCTTAACTTGCTGATCCGAGGCTAAGGGCATCGCTCTAAGCCACACATGTGTCCAACCTCTACAGGTTATCCACATAAGGCCTCAATGCAAGATCCAAAGTCCAATGATAGAAAATTAGCACAACATACTAGTACTTTGTTGATCCTTCTTCGATGGCTAATCTAGAATCTTCTTCTTGAATTCATGAACCCTCCAATATTCAGAAGAGAAGGAAGAAGATTTGTGAAGAAGAGACCTTTCAAAAACTCACAAAAGGAGGAGGAAGGGATCAAGAAAAAATCCTAGAGAAGAATTATTTCTTCTCCCTTCTTTTTCTCTCACCATGATACAACGATTTGTGTCTCAATGAAGCACCACACCCAGATCTTCTTTGCACCCAGGCTTTCCAAGTCCCAAAGCTCTCTCTCAGATCTAAAACCTGTAAAAAACTTATGTCCTAATTTCTTTTAAATAGAGAGTTATGATAGAGTCCTTTTCTAGGTCAAATACCTAGAAAGGCATGTCCAAATCAAGCAAGAATTGGGGCGTCCAACTCTTGGGCGTCCCTACTTTTTTTTTTTGTGAACTCTAGAAAATATGTGAAAATAAGTCTTCTATTTTTCATAAAAAAATTAGAGAAAAATCAGGTGGTTTGGTACCTCAAAGAAATAAGGAAAGATGATGTATCAAACTCTATCCAATATAGACCTAGGTCAAAACAACTTGTTTGTTTTGACCTATTCCACAACTAATTTTCTTTTAAGATGATGGAGAACATAAAAAGGGCATAAATACTCTCTAAAAATAAAATTTTTCATGAAAATTCTAAGAGAATTGATGTGGGGGGGGGGCATGAAAGTAAGAAAGCACAAGATGGGAATCCTGTCCACACCAGTTGTTTGACCTATTCCACAACTAATTTCCTTTTAAGATGATGGAGGACATAAAAAGGGCATAAATACTCTCTAAAAATAAATTTTTTCATGAAAATTCTAAGAGAATTGATGTGGGGGGGAGGCATGAAAAGCAAGAAAGCACAAGATGGAGAAATCCTAGTCACACCAGAACTTCTAGTTTTGACTTGTCCAACTTGTTATTTGAACCCAATTAAATCAAAACTAACGTAACCCAATTAAAGATGATCTTAGTCCAACTAAGAGCCTAATTAAATCAAATTAAATTAAATTTAAATCTAATTTAATTTTTAATTAAATTAAAAATTGAGTGCATACAAGTTCTAATTGAACAGAGACTTGTTCTTTCTTGTAATTGGCTCATCCAATAAACCAATTGAACTTGATTCAATCAAGCTCAAACTAACTCTAATCAAATTATATTTAATTAGACTTAATCTTAGTCCTCTAATTTAATCAAATTAAGTCAATTAGCAATCTAATTGCTAATCAATCCTCCTGCAATACTTGCACTAGGTCAAACATCAATCGTATTGATTGTTTGACCTTAGAATAATTCTAAATTATTGATCAACCATCGGATCAAATTGAGACCTCTTATGTGTGTGACCTCATAGATTTGAACCTAAGTTGATAGCATAGAAATAAATTTTTATATCAATCAAAGTAACCATTATTGCTACCCAATGCTCCGATAGATCGAATGTGTAAAGCAATACTCTTAGAACCCATGTGGATATAGTTTTTGTATAATTCATCCTCTTGACCATAATACTCATAGGGCAACTTAGAGTTTAACTATCAACCCTGATCAGGTCGTCCATATTTTTTTTTTAAATATGAAATCCATCTCATGGATTATTCTGACCAAGATTTTGCTAAATTAAAATACGGTGATGCATTTTCTCCAAACTCTTGGAGTGGTTAATCCAATCTTGATCACACATGGACTTCATAAGTACTTGACTGTGTCCAAAAATCTTTCATCACTAAATTAAAAATTTAGGTAGCCTAGCATCAAAGCATAGTGAGTTGCTTGCAAGCCACCGTGATGATCTTAGATCTAAGGGATACTTATACCCATATCCCATCAGAGCAATTTTTGATAGCAAAATACTATGAAGTTGATCACGTTCAGTGATGATATACCCTTATATCTCATCTGTATGCCATATTAGTGTCTCCACACTCTTTGGTTAAGAGGACAATCAATCTGTATGGCATACAGCAATCTATATTCGATAAACATTATCATCTTGATTAACAACGTATCATTTGATCATAAATAGTTTAAGAACTAATCGATAAATTCTCTCTTTATTGAAACTAAATAGTTCTAAGAACTTCATCACAATAAATGGAGTTCATTAGAAGATGTAGACTTTATGATGAAAAAAATTAATATTATTTTATTTAATAATAAATTATTTATAAATATAAAATAACACAATCGTTAATAGACTGATGATTGACTTTGAGACATAATTTTCAATAACTTTCATTTATCCTAAAGTCACTCGGTATAATATCTAATATCCATCTTTGACTTATGGTTGTCGAACTTCTTTACCATCAGGACTTTAGTGAAGGGGTCGGTCAGGTTCTCCTTTCCATCAATCTTTCGAAGATCGACATCACCTCGATTCATAATCTTTCAGATCAGATGGTAGCGGCGTATTATGTGCTTCATCCACTAGTATGCCTTCAGTTCCTTCATCTGAGCAATGGCACCAGTGCTATCGCAGTAGAGCAGGATCAGACCATCAAGGGAGGATGCTATCCAAGCTCAGTGATGAACTTTCTCAACCACATAGCTTCCTTCATAATATCTAGTACTATGATGTACTCTACCTCATAAATGAAGTCTCCCATAGTGTACTGCTTGAAACTCTTCCAGTAAATTGCTCTATTATTTAAGGTAAAGATATAACCCAATACACTTTTACAGTTATCATGGTCAGATTGAAAGCTAGAATCTGTAAATTCTACTAGTTTCAAATCTGACTCACCATAAATCAACCACTAGTTTTTAGTATTTCTCAAATACTTAAGGATAATTTTCACCATCTTCCAATGATTCTTTCCTAGATCAGATTGGTATCTACTCACTACTCCAGAGAGTATGCCACATCTGATCTTGTACATGTCATGGTGTACATGATAGATCATACTGCCGAAGCATATGGGATCTATTCATATACTCTCTCTCTTTAGGAGTTGTCGGACAATCCTTCTTAGAAAGAAAAATTTTTTGGCCTATCGAAAGATAGCTCTTCTTAAAATTTTTCATGTTGAATCTCTTCAATATAGTTTTTATGTACGTGGATCGAGATAACCCAAGCATCCTCTTAGATCTATCTCTATAGTCTTCATCCCTAGAATGTAGGATACTTCATCCAAGTCCTTCATGGAGAATTGAGATGAGAATCAAACTTTTATTCTTTGTAGTGCAAGGATTGAAAGAGCAAGTACGATGCTTCCAAGTCTTAGAAGATCATGAAGGAGTCAAGGTGGTAGCTCCTGAAGCCTAGGATTGACCGACGATGTATCAGTAAAGATAAAAAGGCTGGCATACAGTTGATAAGCATCATAAATTCACCAATAAAAGTATTAATTTATTAATTAATTTATATTAATTTTTAAAAATTATTAATCAATTTATATATAAGTTTTGAAAAATTCATATTTTTATTAATTAAAAAATTAATTAAAAAATAATAAAAATTAAATATAAAATTTTATTATTAATAGAAAGAGCTCATTTTTTTTATCACAACAAAATAAATTTTGAGTAAAACAGAGCTAAAATGGAAAAGATATGAATTTTTAAATATATAAAATAAATAAAAATTAAATAAAAAAAGAAAATGGCTCAGTCGGCTCCGTAAGCCGAGCCACCAAGCCATCAAAGATGACTCAGCCATTTAAGCCATCAGTCAGTCCATGATCCAAGCATGGACTGCCAACTCAGCAAAAATTAACGAATCAGAGATTGACACGTGGCAGACCTAGACCCTTAAAGAGTCCACAGAAATTTATCGCGGCTCATAGGGTATTTTGGTCTTTCTACTCAGTGACAAGAGCACTGATTGGCTACGGCGTATGGTGCAGCCGGTCCACGCGGTCCATGGGAACAGTAATTATGCGATCGGATGGCTGCAGTTGATTGCGGTCAAAATCGGATGGTGGTGGTTATTTCCGGATTTGATTCAAATTCTATCAGCGATCTAGCGCGATCCGATGGCCAAAAAATAAAGTGATGAAGATCCAATGGTCCAGAATACTCCCGGTGATGATCAGGACTCCCGAAGCATGATTTGCGGCCAGATTTTATCCATCAACATGCGATCGGACGGTCAGAATTTAATTCGACCCGATCTGGGCTGATATGCATCCGATTTTGATGATTTTTGGATCGTTGAATTCCTATCGAATGGCCAGATTTCATCAGGCTTACCAGAGTCATATCAGAGCTATTTTAATTCAAATTTTATTCAAATTTCTTTATATTTTGATGATTACAAAGGCTAGTAGTCCCACATTGCCTTTAAAAAAAAATATCCATCCCTCCTAGCTCTATAAAAAGGATCCCAGGCCTCCAGAAATCAACATCTCCGATCAAGGTGAAGCTTTGGTATAGGGCGAAGCCAGGCTATGGGTTAAAGGCTGCTTCGAAGCAATGGATGCCGAGAAGAAGAGCCGAGCTTCTACACCATCTTTCTGCCAATGCCGATCCAAGATCAGAGATCAGGCTATTTTATTTTTTTAAAATTCTATGTATTTAAATTCTAAAATTTTAATTAATAAAAATTTTATTTTTGCACTTTAATTTCTTACTTTTTATTGTAATTTAATTTCTACACTTTAATTATTACTTTTTATTTTATTACAAGTAGATGCTAAGATCTAATTCGTAGATCTTAGTACCAAGTTTAAATTTCTGCATCTTTTAATTTTTATTTTTAATCTTCTGACTTCACTTTTCATTCCAAAACTCAAATCATTTTTTTTTTTAAAAAAAAAAATCTAAAATTTCAAATCTAAAATACTACCTTTTCTGTGGATTCGATCCGACTCACTATTATCTACGTATTTTCAATGATTTTAAGAAGTCAGATTAAACTGATAAATACGGTGTCTTAACGACAACATCGCATTCCTATCATGTTTTTGGCACCGTTGCCAGGGAAGGCACGAATATTAAATTTTTGATCTTTTTGATTTTTTTATAAATAAATTATAAATAAAATTTTATCTTTTTATAAATATTGCTTGCTAATTTTTTATTATTTTATAGAAAAAAGATTAAAGAACAAAAAGAACCAGGAGTTTTGCTTGATAAGATCAATCCTAACCCTAGTCCTTTTTATTTATTTATTTATTTTATTTTAAAATTAAATTTTTAAAAAAATATATATATCCACTTAAATCTAATTAAAAATCTCATAATAAGATTAGAAACCCTAACTATTTAGAGCATGCATCATATTATTTTTATTTTTATTTTTATTTTTATTTTTATTTTTATTTTTATTTTTATTTTTATTTTTATTTTTACTTTTTTAGTGATTGTTGGAGGCAAGGTAAGCCTTTCAGAATTCAATTAGTTGCATGCATCTAGTTTAAATTGTATAGAACCCTTTGATTGAAAATTTTTTGTGCATATTCATATTAAACCAAATTAAGGGCACAACCCAATTAAACAAGATAAGGTAGGGATTTGATTACCCTTCCTTGGCCCATAAACAACCAACCAATATTCTGCTTTGACCTAAGCCTTTAATTTTAAAATCAATTAGACATTAACCCTAGGAACTCGAGCTCAATAGGACAAGGAATCCTAAGAGTTGAACCGGGTTAGGATAAGTCAATTTGACTGGTGTCTAGGAAAGTGGTTCAAGGACGACTGGGCCCGAAGGAAGGTGATTTTTAATTGATTCTGTTCGCTTACCTGGTCAAGCACAATTGATGTCTAAGGCAAGCAACGGGGGGACTCCCACCGATCTTACACTTACGTGGCTAGTTGATTGGCTAATCCTACACTTGGAGGGCTTGAAGGTGACCTTGGCAATTAGGAGCTATCTAAATCTAGGACAATCTTTAGTCAGAATTGATTGACCAACTTGATTGCTAACCAACATTAAATCTATTTAAACCTAATTCTTCTCTTTCTTCTTAGTTTTAGGACTCCTTAGGACCTATTCTTTAGAACTTTTCTTTCTTTCTTTTTCTTTCTTCTCTAAAAAATAAAATAAAATAAAATAAAACAAAAATTAAATTTAACTAACTAAAAAAATATTAAAAAAATAATTAAACTTAATTAATAAATAAAATAATTAATCTTTAATATAATAAAATAATATAAAAATATAAAAAAAAAAATTAAAAAAAAAAATTTGAATCACACGTTAGGGTTACACTAATACATGCACGGTAGAAAATTGCTTTACCTGATCTAGTTGAACCCAACTATAAAATTAAAAGACTGAATTATATTAAACTCGATAATTAAATAGCTAAAAATTTTAGAGAACCATCTAAGCAGATGAAAGAATACTTTATTCCTTCTACCTATAACCCATCGACTTGTATCCAATTATCTGAAATTCATGCTATCCACTATGAGATCGAGCCAACTACAATCCAGATGCTTTCATCTTTTTATGGGAACACCAATGAAGATCCTTATAAACATCTAGATGAATTCTTAGAAATCTGCTCTACGGTGAAAATTAAAAATTTAACTAATGATGCCCTTAGATTAATTTTATTTCCCTTATCATTAAAAGATAAAGCCAAGTACTGGCTTGGGACAATAGGGAGATTAATTAAAACTTGGGCTGACTTACAAAGTAAATTTCTTAAAAAATTTTATCATAGGCCGAACCAATACTATGAGGTGAGCTATCACTCGATTTGCTCAGCTTCCAGGGGAACAGATTCATGAGTCATAGGAGAGACTTAAGAAACTTCTTAGAAAATGCCCACACCATGGTCTGTCTAAGTGGCAAATAGTTCAAGCTTTCTATGAGGGTTTAGGAGACCAATACAGACAGATAGTAGATACATCCTGTGGAGGTGCATTCATGAACAAGAGTGAGGATGAAGCCTATACCTTATTTGAAATCCTGAGTGAAAACTCAATTAACCATGCTTCGTTCTCTTTCCACCAAACCTGGGCAGGGATCCATGAATTTAAACATCTAGAATCTAATCATAAGACTGATTTACATTTGATAAATAAAATAGACTTTCTTGCTCAGAAATTAGATCAAGTCCTAACCCTAAGTCAACAATCTCCTGCATAATTCACATCATCTTCTAATTATCAGAAGATTTGTTCAATCTGTGCTAACCCAACCCATCATGTGGGTGAATGTCCTATGACTGCACAGTTTTCATCTTTTATCCAAGAACAAGTCCAAGCTACTAAAGGCTACTCCAAGTCGGTTAATGATCCATTTTCAAATTCATATAATCTAGATTGGAGTAACCTTATTTTTTCTTGGACATCCCAACAAACTTAGGCTCAGACCCAAATTTTACTTGAGCAAAATTATCAAAATAAATTCCAATACCAAAATTATGCCTATAATAATGGTCAGCCTAGTCAGTTTATCCAGCCATCATATTATAATCAGCCCTCATACCCACCTCCTCAACAAACCAATCTAGCTGATGATAGATTTAACCATCTTCAACAATTGATTTTGACTCAACAGCAATCTATCGCCAAGCTAGAAGCTCAAATTGGACAATTAGTTAAGTCTAACATGAGAAGAGAACTAGATCAATTATCGAATCTATCAATTTCAAACAACCCACCTAATGTCCACCAACCACCTGGATCAAGTTATCAATTTAATGTCTCACTTAAAAATCCTCAATTAGAGAATGCCAAAGTAATTCCTGAACTTAAAAGCTATAGGATTCTTATGGACCCATACCAAGACCAGGTGAGAGAAAATAAAAATTTAGAGAAACTGGTTAGTACTAAGACTAACCACATAGAAGAATCCGAGCCAGGAATTAGTACTGATGCTAGTTCCAGTTTAAATGAGATAGAGAAAAGGGAAAAGAGAATAGATGATTTATCCGATACTTATAAACCTAATGTCCTATTCCCTTCAATCCAAGAAGCCGATTCTTCTTACAAAAATCAAGAGGCATGTAATGAAATATCAATGGAGTTATCTAAGCAAGATCATATTAATTTACCTCCAAAATTAAAACAGTCTTTAGTCACCATTCCAGCACCCATTGAATCAAATTTAACTCCTAAAACTCCATTCATTAGTATTTTAGAAAAACAAATAGAAAAAATTCTTAATAAGCATGGGTCTGAGAATAAAATCATAAATTATATCCCTAAAATTAATAGTGAATATATCAATAATGAGATTATAAATCATCTTTCTGAGATTGGCAATCTAAAACCATTAGAATTTATCAATCCAATATTCGACATAGGATAGTGAGCTGTATTGTGTCTGGCTGAAGATGGTAAACTTAGCGCTTGTTAGGAGGCAACCCAATATTTAGTTTTTATCTAATTTATCTTTTCAGAATAATTTGAATAAGTTGGAGGGAGAGCTCAAATTTTCAAAGGCATGTGCTGGACCAAAAATATACTGAGTTAGGTGTATTCTTCCATGATCTTTATTACATCCTTTATTTTTTTTTCTTCTCCATTGAGGATAATGTCGATTAAGTTGGGAGGAGAGAAAAATAAAAATTTTAAAATTTTAAATTTTCAAAAAATTAGTATTTAGTATTTAGACACCTGATTATGCTTAAGAATCGAATTAAACTAAGCATTTTTAAAAAAAAAATGATGCATAGATTAGAGAATCGATGAGATATTGAGGAATCAAGTATTAAGAAAATTCAATAAAAAGTTAAGTCTAGAACATAAAAAATTTTTCCTTGGAGCATTTCTAATTATTTCTATTAGCATCAAAGAAAAGTCTACTTTTTATAGGCTTGTGTAGGATAACTATATATTTCTTCATATAAAAATTTATTTTAATAAAATAGTTTTCAAATACTTCTCACTGAGTAACCGGGCCTCTTTGCCTAAGCAAGCATTGAGTTTCGCATCAAAAGATGGGAAGGATAAAGAAGCTCATTGTAAAACTAATCTTAACTCATAGCCTATTTGATTTGAGCTAATAAGTCCGAGGGATATTCTATACCTAGTGCCCTAAAGCCAACTGGTTTGGGAGTCATTGGCCCAAGACTCACTACATGGATCAAATAGAAAGTTTAAGGAGTTAAGATACTTAATAGTGGTACAATATTTAAAAAAATATATATATTAATTTTTCACTAAGTAACCGGATCTCGTTGTCTAAGTAAGCAATGATATTCACATCAAAAAGTGGATAATATAAAAATAAAAATTAATAAATGAAGAACGGAAGTAGCAATACACTTGCCTATATGAAAGTTTAGACAAATCAGAGATAAAGGTAGGATAATTTAGGAAAAATTTTGAAAAATTTAATATTTTTTACTTAATTTTTCTATTGATAAGTATTAATATCCCAATGATATATATCATTTAAGCTCTACTAAATATCAATGGCCATTTTGAAAATTACTTAGATAAAATTCAAAACTCTAAAGTTAAAAGGTATTTAAAAACTAAATTCTTTCTTTACTCGAGGACGAGCAAAGCTTAAGTTGGAGGGTGTGATAAGCATCATAAATTCATCAATAAAAGTATTAATTTACTAATTAATTTATATTAATTTTTAAAAATTATTAATCATTTTATATATAATTTTTGAAAAAATCATATTTATATTAATTAAAAAATTAATTAAAAAATAATAAAAATTAAAAATAAAATTTTATTATCAATAGAAAGAGCTTATTTTTTTTATCATAATAAAATAAATTTTAAATAAAACGAAGCTAAAATGGAAAAGATATGAATTTTTAAAGATATAAAATAAATAAAAATTAAATAAAAAAAGTAAATGGCTCAGTCGGCTCCGTAAGTCGAGCCACCAAGCCAAGCCAAGCCATCAAAGCTGACTCAGTCATTTAAGCTATCAGTCGGTTTACGATCCAGGCATGGACCGCCAGCTCAGCAGAAACTGACGAATCAGAGATTGACACGTGGTGGACCTAGACCCTTAAAGGGTCCACAAAGATTTATCACGGCTCATAGGATATTTTGGTCTTTTTACTCAGCGACAAGAGCGCTGATTGGCTGCGATGTGCGGTGCAGCCAGTCCATGCGATCCATGGGAGCAGTAATTGTGCGATCGGATGGCTGCGGTTGATTGCGGTCAAGATCGGATGGTGGTGGTTATTTTCAGATTTGATTCAAATTCTATCAGCGACCTAGCATGATCCGATGGCTAGAAAATCCAGTGATGAAGATCCAACAGTCCAGAATACTCTCAACGATGATCAAAACTTCCAAAGCATGATTTGCGGCCAGATTTCGTCCATCAACATTAGATCGGACGATCAGAATTTAATCCGACCCGATCTAGGCTGATATGCATCCGATTTTGATGATTTTTGGATCGTTGGATTTTTATTGAATGGCTAGATTTCACCAGGCTTATCAGAGTCATATCAGAGCTATTTTGATTCAAATTTTATTCAAATTTCTTTATATTTTGATGATTACAAAGACTAGTAGTCCCACATTGCCTTTAGAAAAAAATATCCAGCCCTCCTAGCTCTATAAAAAGGACCCCAGGCCTCCAAAAATCAACATCTCTGATTAAGGTGAAGCTTTAGTATAGGACGAAGCTAGGCTATGGGTTAAAGGCTGCTTCGAAGCAATGAGTGCCAAGAAGAAGAGCCGAGCTTCTACACCATCTTTCTGCCAATGTCGATCCAAGATCAGAGATCAGGCTATTTTATTTTTTAAGTTCTATGTATTTAAATTTTAAAATTTTAATTAATAAAAATTTTATTTTTGTACTTTAATTTCTTATTTTTTTATTATAATTTAATTTCTATACTTTAATTATTATTTTTTATTTTATTACAAGTAGATGCTAAGATTTAATTAGTAGATCTTAGTACCAAGTTTAAATTTCTGCATCTTTTAATTTATATTTTTAATCTTCTGACTTTATTTTTGATTTTAAAACTCAAATCATTTTCTTTTTCTTTTTAAAAAATCAAATATTTCAAATCTAAAATACTACCTTCCCTATGGATTCGATCCGACTTACTGCTATCTACGTATTTTCAATGATTTTAAGAAGTCGGATTAAACTGATAAACACGATGTCTTAACGACAACATTGCATTCCTATCATATTTTTTATTATTTTTTAATTAATTTTTTAATTAATAAAAATATAAATTTTTCAAAAATTATATATGAATTGATTAATAATTCTTAAAAATTAATATAAATTAATTAATAAATTCATATTTTTATTGGTGAATTTATGATACTTATCAACAGTCGAGCTAGCTCAGATAAGCAACCGAGTTGACTCGATCAGAGATCAAGTTGGCTCGACCTCTATCCGAGTCGACTATCTCAGGTAGATAAAAGACAGGTTCAAAAAGATGTAGTCAAGCTGGCTTGACTTTTGATCGAGCTAGCTCAACGATAGTGAACAGATTTGGGTGAAATTTCTATTTGATTATGGATTGGATCTAATCTAAGAGATCTTAAGGCATGGTATGAGAGGTCTTAAGGTGGCTAATTCATGTATTGGACTAGGTCTTTAATCCAGGAGATGAGAGCATGCAAGACATGAATTTGTATGGGCTTGGGTCAGTATTTTCATGTATGGGTTAGCCGATGGAACTTTTTTTGGACTGAGTGTTGATTCAGGATGTCTATATATACTTGTATATGTAGATTATGGTGAAGAGAATGAATTAAATTCCTTTTCTTCTTGAAATCCTATCTTTCACTCTTTTTCACCTTGCCGCCATCTCATCTTCTTATCATCTGATCTTTATCTTTCTTGCTGTCATCTCCAACTTGCTTCTTCAGAGTTGATAGAAGGTACAAGAGTTTTCACAAGTCTAAAAATAATTCATAATAAGTGGTATCAAAGTCAGGTTGTCTGGAAGCAAAAGAAGATGCCTGAAAGTTGAAGATCTTCAGGTGTTGTGAATTCAGCAAGATCCTATCAAGATATTTCTCAAATTTTTTGGATCTATGTTGCAGTTTTTTTGGCTTGAATCCAATCATGGGAAGCAACGTGAAGGTTGATTTCAAGAAATTCGATGGAAAAAAAAATTCATGTAGAAAGTTCATGTGGAAGATCTTCTAGTTCAAGCTGAATTGGATCGGGCATTGGAAGAGAAACCTGAAGGAATGTCAGATCGCCAGTGGATGTCTCTAAAAAAGAAGACCTGCTCTATGATTAGAGGATGCTTGTCAGATGTGGCACTTTATTCAATTTTAGAGGAGAGAACCCCAAGAGGCTTGTGGTCGAAATTGCAAATCATGTATATGGGTAAGAATATATACAACAAGTTAATGTTGAAGAAGAGACTGTACAGCCTTCAGATGTAGGAAGGAGGAGATGTCTTGGGATACATCCAAAAATTTGACCAGATGTGAAATGAGTTGCTGAATATTGAAGTGAAGATGGAGGAAAAAGATAAATCATTGCTTCTGTTATGCTCGTTGCCCTCATCCAATGATCCATTGGTGATGATGCTGCTCTATGATAAGGAGACCCTGAAGTATGAAAACATGGTCTCGGCATTGCGAACCAACGAACAATGAGAGAAGTTGACCAAGGAAGGTGTTCCCCAGGAGGGCTTGACCATGGGGGAGAGATCTGAAAGATCAAAGGAGAGAGACAAATCAAGAGGACGATCAAAGTTTTGGAAGAGCAAGAATAGGAAGGAAGCCAGATGCTACAAGTGCAACGAGATCGGGCACTTCATCAATGATTGCCCGCAATGGAAGAACAAGAAGGAAGAAAAAAGTGAATCTGATGCACTGAGTATAGTTGCTGATAGTGAGGTGGAGGATGATCTCTTGGTTGTATTAGATGATCACAGAAGATACATAGATGTATGGATCCTCTGTTCGTATCACTACACCTCAAATCGGTCTTGGTTTGTCTCATACACCAAAATTGATGAGAAGAGTATAACACTTAAAGATGATCACCCATGTAGAGTCACTAGTATTGAAAGCATCCAGGTGAGGATGTTTGATGGGATGGTATGGACTCTCATAAATGTGAAGCACATCCCAGATTTGAAGAAAAATCTCATGTCACTGGGCTATTTGGAGTGGAGTGGCAGCAGTTTTAGCAGTCATGCCAAGAGTGGAGTTCTCAATATCTCCAAAGGTGCTATGATGATGATGAGGGGTATGAGGATGGAGAATAACCTCTACAAGTTGGTTGAATCTATGGTGATCGAAAAATCTAATGCAGCGGCAGCAGCGTAGGATCAGCAGGGAGCTTATCGGTTATGGCACTATCACCTAGACCACATGGGTGACCGTGGGATGAAGGAGCTGAGCAAACATTGTCTGATTTTAGATCTAGATAGAGATGTTACAAAGGTATGTGAGCCATGCCAAATAGATAAATAGAGAAGAGTATAGTTTGCCATCAATTCAGCCCACAGTGCAGTCCTACTGGAACTGGTTCACACTAATGCATGGGGGCTGGCTCCATTTCTAATCAGAAATAGTGTGAGATACTTCTTGACCTTTATAGTTCATTTCTCAAGAAAGGTATAGGTCTACTTTGCAAAGAAAAAATCAAAAATCTTCACCAGGTTCAAGGTGTGGAAAGCTGAGGTGGAGAAGAAGATAGGTCAGAACTTGAAGTATCTACGGTCAGACAATGACGAAAAATACACTAGCAAAGAGTTTCAAGGCTTTTATGAGGAGTGTGGTATCAAAAGGCACTTCTCAATAAAATAAACTCCTTAACAAAATGGGATGGCTGAAAGGATTAACAAAACCCTTTTGGGAAAGGCACGATGCATGAGGCTACAGCCAGGGCTTTTGAAGGCTTTTTGGATTGATACAGTGGATGCAGCCTGTTATCTGGTGAATTGGTCGCCTCATACAAAGTTAGATGATGGTATTCCAAAGGAGAGATGGTCTAGAAGGAAGATTAGACTGAGCCATCTAAGGATTTTTGGTTGCACGTCTTTTGTGCACATCGATGCTGATGAGCGAAGCAAATTGGATGCTAGATCATAGAAGATGGTGTTCTTGGGATATCCGCGAGGAGTTAAGGGATACCAATCATGGGATCCATTGGAGAAGAAGGTTGTCATTAGTAGAGATATCACCTTCGATGAAAATTTAGTTCTCCAAAGATGAGATGGCATGAAGGAGCAGTAGATGCAGTAGGAGATCCAGTAGGGCAGTGCTGGATAGCTAACATCTTACTCTTTTTTGCCACTTATAGGTGCATCAGGAGGACTTGGTATTCAGGTGGAGCACTCATCGGAGGTATCTCCATAGGTGGAGAGAGCTTGGATAGATAATGAAAGCCAAGAGGCCCAGTAAGAATAAGCTGGACCTAGGATAGATATCGGGGTTGCACTACACAAGTCCAAAAGAAACATTAGGCAACCAAAATGATAGGGCTTCAAAGATACACTGTTATATGCCTTGATGATAGTAAACGGAGACCCATACACCTACGAGGAGGCTATGGATAGCTAGGATAGAGAGAGGTGGATCCAAGCAATGTCCGAGGAGATGCAGGCTCTACACGAGAATGAGATGTGGCATTTGGTACAATTGCCACGAGGAAAGAAATCCATTGATTGCAAGTGGGTTTACCAATGCAAAGAGGTGCCTTCAGAGTAGGGAGGTGTCAAGTATAAGGTGTGGTTAGTGGCCAAGGAATACTTTCAGAAAAAGGCATCGATTTCAGCAAAGTATTTTCTCCTATCGTCAGGCATACTTCCATCAGAATATTGCTGAGCATTATGGCAGCTTAGGACTTGGAGCTGGAGCTGATGGATGTCAAGATGGCATTCCTCCAAGGGCATTTAGAGGAGTGCATTTATATGGAGCAACCACTAGGGTTCCAAAAGCCAAGAGCAAAAAAAAAGGTCTATTTGCTATAGAAATCATTGTACGGGCTGAAGCAATCACCAAAGCAATGGTACAACCAATTTGACTCACATATGAAGAGCATTGGACTTTTCAGATATGAGTATGACTCTTGTGTATATGTTAAATCTTTAGAGGATGAGTCTAGGATGTTTCTACTCTTGTATGTGGATGACATGCTTATAGCATGCAAGAGTAGGAAGGTTGTGCAGGAACTAAAGGCAGCCCTATCTCGAAAGTCTGAGATGAAGGATTTGGGGCCTGCAAGAAAGATCTTAGGCATAAAAATCTTCAGAGATCGAGCCAAGAGGATGCTACATTTATCTTAGGGAGGCTACATAAGAAAAGTCTTGGAGAGGTTTGAGATGAAGCAAAACCGACAAAGCTACCACTTGTCGGACACTTTAGACTCTCAAAGATGATGTCACCATAGATTGAGGTGGAGGCTTAGGAGATGGAGAGAACACTGTATGCCTCTAGTGTAAGAAGCTTAATGTATGCCATGGTGTGTTGTAGACCAGATATCGTTCATGCAGTGAGCCAGATCAGTAGGTTCATGGCACAGTCTGGTAAGAAGCACTACCGAGCACTGAAGTGGATCATCAGATACTTGGCAGGTACTATTGGAGTTGGAATCTACTATGGACAACAAGATGGAGTTGAAGAACTCTCCGATGTGTTCAAAAAAGCTCGGGGGTAGATAAATGAGTTTGTGGATGCAGATTTTGGTGGAGACATGGATACTCGACGGTCAACGACAGGCTTTATGTTTAGCCTATTTGGAGGTCCAGTCTCGTGGAGATCATGCTTGCAACCCATCACGACCTTATCTACAACTAAGATGGAATACATAGGTGTTATGGAGGCAGCAAAGAAGGCTTTATGGTTGAAAGAATTGGCGTTGGAGATGGATCTCATGTAGGAGGCTGTCAGGATGTACTGCGATAGCTAGAGTGCACTATTACTTGCTCAAAACTTTATCTACCATGCAAGGATGAAACACATCATCATCAGATACCACCGGATCAGAGAGCTTATGAAAGAAGGTGAAGTAAAGCTGGTGAAAGTCTACACCAAGGAGAATCCAGTGGATGCACTAACAAAAGTTCTTCCTCGAAATAGCTTTCATAAATGTATGAAATCGATGTGTCTGATCGATAGGATAGACTTGCCTCAAGCCTTGGAGCACCAAGGTGAAGATTGAAAGGACAAGTGTGATGCTCCCAAGTCTTAGGAGACCATGAAGGAGTTAAGATGGTGGCTCCTAAAGGCTAGGATTGGTCGGAGAAGTATCAGCAAAGATTAAGAGGCTGGCACACAATCGGGCTGGCTCAGATAAGTAGCCAAGCTGACTCGATCTGAAATCAAGCTGGCTTGGCCCATATCCAAGCCATATCCAAGCTGACTATCTCAGACAGATAGAAGATATGATTTAGAAAGGCACAGTCGAGCCAACTCGGCTATTGACTGAGCCAGCTCGACGGCGATGAATAGATCTAGATGAATTTCTTTTAGGTCTTGGATTGGGTCTAATCCAAGGGATCTTAAGACCTGGTATGAGAGATCTTAAGATGGCTAATTCATGTATTGGGATAGGTCTTTAGTCTAGTGGATGAGAGCATGCAAGACATGATTTTACATGGGCTTGGATGAGTATTTTTATTTATGGGTTAGCCGAGGAAAATTTTTTAAGACTGAGTTGTGTTGACTCAGGATGTCTATATATATAGTTGTATATGTAGATTATAGTGAAGAGAATGAATTGAATTCTTTTTCTCCTTGAAACCCTAGCTTTCTCTCTTTCTCACTCTGTCGTCATCTCATCTTCTTATCATCTAATCTTTATCTTTCTTGCTATCATCTCCAACTTGCTTCCTCAAAATTGATAGAAAGTACAAGAATTTTCATAGATCTAGGAATAATTCATACCAGGAATGTCATTTTCGATTAAGAGAATGTCATCCACGCACAAGACAAAGAATACCACTACCAGACCATTTGCTCATTTATAAATGTAGGGCACTTCTCCATTCTTAACGAAGCCATATATTTTGATCATCTTATCAAAATACATGTTCCAACTTTAAGATGCTTGCTTCAATCCATAAATAGGTCTCTGAAGCTTGCACACCTTAGACTCATCTATGGATGTGAACCCCTCAGGTTGTATCATATATACCTCTTCAATTAGCTCTCCATTCAGAAAAGCTATCTTCACATCCATCTGCCAAATCTCATTGTCTAGATGGACAGCTATCAAAAGTATTATTCGAATGGATTTGAGCATTGCCATAGGAGAGAACGTCTCATCATAGTCAATACTATAATATTGACGATATCCTTCGGCAATCAGATGGGATTTATAGGTCTCTACCTTTTTGCCTATGCCCCTCTTCCTCTTGAAGACCTATTTACATCTAATGGATTTAACCCCTTTGGGTGGATCAACCAATATCCACACATCGTTGATTTTCATGAACTCTATCTTGGATTTCATGGCCTTAAGCCATTTCTCATAATCAAATTTTTGCATTGCATCCATATAAGTGATCAAATCCTCATTGTTTTCAACGAGTTCGATAGGATTACCATCTCGATCTAAGAAACTGTAGTATCTATCCGACTGATGCAGTACTCTATCAGATAATCTTAATGGTGCAGGTACACTAGGCTCCAAATTTGATCTAATCAAATCTGGTTTAGGTTTAGCTACTGATATTCTTTTCTACCTGTTGAACTTTCTCAAGTTCAATCTAGAGGCAATAGTTTCTTCACCAAGAAATTTTTTTTTCAAAAGATTATCTTAAGACTGACGAACATCTTTTGTTCATCAGCACAGTACAAAATATATCCTTTAGTTTCTTTGGGGTACCCTATAAATATGCACTTGTCGGACCTAGGTCCAAGTTTAATTATGATTAATCATTTGACATAACCTGAGCACTCCTAGATCCTAAGGTGTGAAAATACTAATTTACATCCTATCTATATCTCATATGGAGTTTTAATTACAGACTCACTTGGAACTCTATTTAAAAGATAGCAAGCTGATTTGAGTGCATATCCTCAGAAGGATATCGACAAGCTAGTAAAACCCATCATGGATTGGACCATGTCTAATAGAGTCTGATTTCTTCTTTCAGACACACCATTATGCTGTGGCATCCTTGGAGAAGTCCATTGGAAGAAAAATCCATTCTCTCCTAGATATGTGAGAAACTCACTAAAAAGGTATTTACCTCCTTGGTTGGACTGAAGAGTTTTAATACTCTTTTTAGTTTATTTTTCTACTTCATTTTAGAATCATTTGAATATTTCAAATAAATCCGACTTGTGTTTCATCAGATAAACATATCCATACTTGAACTGATCATTTGTAAAAGTGATGAAGTAGAAATATCCACCTCTGGCACTTATGCTCATAGGCCTACATACATTAGTATGTACTAGATCTAAGAGCTCAGTGGCTCTCTCACCTTTTTCAATAAAAGATGATTTGATCAATTTTTCAAGAAGACAAGACTCACAGATCGAAAGTGATTCATAATCACTGACTTTAAAGATTTTCTCTTAAGTCAACCTATTTATCCTATTCTTGTTAATGTGACCTAGCCTACGGTGCCATAAGCAGATATCAAACACATTATCTAATCTAAGGTGCTTGCCAGTGGAGTAGACTATATTAACATGTTGTGATATCATGTATATTCCATTGTTCGTATGTCCAAAAAATATAGTAATACCATTCAAAATGATATTATAAAATTCTTTCTTTATTGAAATCTCATAATTATTTTTGGCTAAAAGACCTACAGAAATGATATTCAAAAAGAAACTAGGACAATAGTGACAATCACTAAGAACCATAGTATAAGATTCAAATACAAGTTTTGAGATTCCTAATGCTAGAATTAGAATTGGTCTTCCATCCCCAATGTTCAAAAACCTCTCACCTTATTCGAATCTCCTACTGACTTGCAATCTTTACAATGAATTATAAATATGGTAAGAGCTACCGATATCCAATATCCAATCAGCAATATCACAAATAGAGATATTATAAGAAGTTATCATATAAATATCTTATTCAGTAATAATTTGCTTTTTTCTCGACCTGTTTGGATTCAGGGAGGTAATGTCTGAGGATAGTTTCTCTTTCTGTGCCCTCACTTCTTATAGAAGAAGCACACCATTTGACTCTTATCGAATTTTGGCTTCTTGGTCTGGCCCTGCATAGATCTCCTAGTCTAAACTTGCACCTTCTTAGACATCTTCTTCTTGTTCTTCTTTTCTTTCTCAAAGGATCGAAAACTAGAAGAAGACCCTGCCACTAAGTTCACCAACTCCTTGTGGAGCTGGTGATCCTTCTCAAAGTTTTGAAGTAACCCCAGTAATTCATGGTAGTTAACTTCAGGCTTTATCATTCTATATTAAGGAATGGGAGATAAGACTTGGGCAGTAAGTTCAAAATTGTATCTTTTCCTAGCTGCTCATATAAGAAAAAGTTGAGCTTGCTCAAATACTCCATTAGCTCGATCATATATAGTATATAATCAGTGACTGAAGCTCCATCCCTCATCCTAGCATTGAAGATGGCACAACTAGTCCTATCCCTCTCAATGTCATCGGATGTGCCAAAAGACTTATTCAATACTTGAAGCATATCTTCTGGCTAAGCTGTCTTGAATCTATCATTAAACTCATCACTCATAACCGCCGACATAATACAATGCACTATGCTTCAATTATTGAGCTACATCTAAGAAGTGTCTCTGACTAACCCATGTGCATTAGGAGTTGGCTCCTTAGGTGCCGAATCTATCAAGATGTACAAGATTCGTTCATGCTCTAGGATAATCTTCAACTAATAGTACCAGTTATCGAAGTTGAATTTCACCAACTTGTCATTGTCTAACAATGATCGAAGTGAAAGAAAAGTGACCATATCTACACTAAGAAAAATCAAAATCTAATTAGTAAATGATTTATTAAACCTAAAGATTTGGACTTTAATCAAAAGATTTTTTCACTATTTTATTTAAATTGGTAGCCTCTACCTTCAATTTAAAGAATTTTTCTAATTTCTTAGTGGGTACTAGAATCTACATAGACTATACATAAGCCTAACTTTGGTTAGTCAACCCATATACATCTAAGGATAGATTCATAATCAATTATTTTTTTAAATAATTTTTAATATTTTAATTTTGCCCTAGTCCCTATCAGTAGGCTTTGGCCTCCACTGAAAAGGTTCAATTAGGTCCAACCATTAACATGACCATGCTTGGTCAATCTAACCAATGAATAATTAAGCTCAACTTTGGTTGATCAACCTAACCACCATTCTGAGAGACGTGGTCAAGAAATCATATTATGAATGATAATTTCATTAGCCAATAAGCACTAGACCTTTGGGCCTCCAATGATTATCCAACTAATGGATCTATTATCACTTACTTAATGGGAGGTTATGATCTAGTTATCACCATAACTATTTCATTTTTTAGGACCTAATAATTTTAGAGAATTTATTTAATTTGGTTTAGAGAAGAGAGTCAGAGGAACCAGCTAATTATGATCCTTTCAATGACTTCACCAAGTTAGATTAAGAGAGACCATTGATAGGCTAGTCTAGGAGCATCTAAATCAGTCATACTGATTTACCTAGTTGACATGGATCAGCTCAAATTGTCAAGTATTCAGATCAAAATATATTTTACTAAGAAAGTCAGATAAGTGAGATCTATGGAAGGATCTGCCAAAGCTTGCCTTAGACACCATCAAAAATGACCAGATAAGCAGACTGCCAATTAAAAACCTCCGATTTGGATTGCCAGACATACCTTAGATACCAACTAATTAAATAGTTTTAATTGGATCAACTTAATAGTTCATGCTAGACCACGTAGCCAAGAATCAAGTCCATCTTGATTCTTATTAAAAACATGGACTTGACCAACTACAACTATTGTAATTGATCTAGAGAATCTTTAATGTAATATATAACAACTATTGATTAGATTTAATCAATTCTCTAATTAAGTCCATTCTTTAATCTAACCTTAGATCTAACCAAATTAATAGACCTAATTTTTATTAACCTATTAATCCAAATGTTATGATTTGTGTCTTAGGATCTTCAATTTACAATCCTAGATTCTAATCAAAATAACTCTTAATTCTTAATTAAGTTTTGAGCTGAGGATCAGAGTTCAACATTTTAAAAATAATTTTTATATTTATAAAATATTTTTACAACATGGTTCTACCAACTAATTGCATGTTTAATTCATAATCAATATGCAAATAATATAAATATGAAACTATTTTAAATCTAATCTAAACATGTTCATGTAATTCAAAATTGAAACTATTTCAATTCTAATCAACTATAAATCACCTTAGATCAAATCGAACATATTTATGATGATAAAAATTAGATTGAAATACTTTCAATCAAATCATAAAATTTTTTAGATCTAATCTAAAATTTTATGATTAGAATTTTAGATCAGTACATACTAAGATAACCTTTTTACTGTAAGGGATAAACCTTACAGTAGGACAATCTTATAAAATCAGTCCGTACAATCTAAAATATTTATTTTTAGATTTAAATAATTATAAATTTAATAAATTATAAATTAATTTAGATTATATATCTAATAAATTTATAATTTACATTAGATCTGCACGAACTAGGATAATCTTTACACTGTAAGGATAAACCTTACAGTAGGACAACCTTATAAGTCAGTTTGACTTGATCTATTTTTTTAATTTTAGATTTAAATAATAGATTATAATTTAGATCTAATCTAAATTATTAATCTAAATATGCAAAAAATCATGTAATAAAGAACCTACGCTCTGATACCAACTGAAAGAAATAGATCTAGGGTTTCCTGATCAGATTTTAAAACTTTTTCAAAAAACATGCAGCAGAAGAGATGAACTTGCTGATTGGATTATTATTAATTCATAATAAAATATGACATAGCTCTAGATGTAGGATCCTATCACATGATTTAAGTATGCTATTAAATCTAAAAATAAAAAAAAGAAAAGATTATGTTGATCAAATCAACATCAAAAATAGTACTAGATCAAATCTAGATAATAGAAAGAAGATTGATCACCTTTACCTTTGCAAGTTGGATTTCTTAACTTGCTGATCCGAGGCTGAGGTCATCACTCTGAGCCACACATATGTTCAGCCTCTATAGGTTGTCCACATAAGGCTTCGATGCAAGATCCAAAGGTTAATGATAAGAAATCAACACAACATGCTAGTACTGTGCTGATCCTTCTTCGATGGCTGATCTGGAACCTCCTTCTTGAATTCTTGGACCCTCCAATATTTAGAAGAAAAGAAAGACAATTTATGAAGAAGAGACACCTCTCAAAAACTCACAAAAGGAGGAGGAAGGGATCAAGAAAAAACCCTAGAAAAGAATCCTTTCTTCTCCCCTCTTTTTCTCTCACCAAGATAATTGTCTGTGTCTCAATGAAGCACCACACCCAGATCTTCTTTTCACCCAAGCTTCCCAAGTTCTAAACCTCTCTCTTATGTCTAAAATTTATAGAAAACTCATGCCCTAACTCCCTTTAAATAGAGAGTTATGATAGAGTCTTTATCTAGGTCAAATACCTAAAAAGGCAGGTCCAAATCGAGCAAGAATTGGAGCACCCAACTCTTAGGCGTCCCCTCCTTTTTTTTTCATGGACTCTAAAGAATATGTGCAAATAAGTTTTCTATTTTTCATAAAAAAATCAGAGGAAAATCAGATGGTTTGGTGCCTCAAAGAAATAAGGAAAGATGATGTATCAAACTCTATCTAATAGAGACCTAAGTCAAAATAACTTATTTGTTTTGATCTATTCCATACCTAATTTCCTTCTAAAATAGTCGAAGATATAAAAAATATGTGGATATTCTCTAAAAATAAAATATTTCATGAAAATTCTAAAGAAATTGGTGTGGGGGGGCATGGAAAGTAAAGTGGCGCAAGATGGAGAAATCCTAGTCACACTAGGATTTCTAATTTTGACTTGGTCCAACTTATTATTTGAAATCAATTAAAATAAAATTAATGCAATCCAATTAGAGATGATCTTAGTCCAACTAAGATTTTAATTAAATTAAATTTAATTTAATTTTTAATCAAATTAAAAATTGGGTGCATATAAGTCCTAATTGAATAGGGACTTATTCTTTCTTACAATTGGCTCATCCAATAAATCAATTGAACTTGATCCAATCAAGCCCAAACTAAATCTAATTAAATCATATTCAATTAGACTTACTCTCAGCCCTTTGGCTTAATTAAATTAAGTCAATTAGTAATTTAATTGCTAATTAATCCTCTTGCAATACTTGCACAAGATCAAATATCAATCGTATTGATTGTTTGACCTTAGAATGATTCTAAATCATTGATCAACCATCCGATTAGATCGAGATTTCTTATGTGTGTGACCCCATAGGTTCAAACCTAAGTTAGTAGCATAGGAATAAATTTCTATACCAATCGAAGTGATCATCTAGCATTATATCTAACAATCGGATAAGTCGAATGTATCAAGCAAAACTCTTAGAATCCATGTGGATATAGTTTTCGTATAATTCATCCCCTTGACTTTAATGCTCATAGGACAACTCAGAGTTTAACTGTCAACCCTGATTAGATCATCCATATTATATTTTAAAATACCAAATTCATCTCATGGATTATTCTGACCAAGATTTTGCTAAATTAAAATGCAGTGATGCATTTTCTCCAAATCCTTAGAGTGGTCAATTCCATCTTGATCACATACCAATTTTATAAATACTTGATTGTACCTAAAAATCTTCCATCATTGAATTAAAAATTCAGGTAGTCCAGCACTAAAGCACAGTAAGTTATTTGCGAGCCACCATGATGATCTCAAGTCTAAGGGATATTTATACCCATATCCCATCAAAGCAATTCTTAATAGCAGAATGCTCTGAAGTTGATCACGTTCAATGATGATGTATCATTACATCTCACCTGTATGTCATACAAGTATCTCCACACTCCTTGATTAAAAAGACAACCAGCCTATATGGTATACAGCAATCTATACTCAGATAAACATTGTCATCCTGATTAACATATTATTTGGCTATGAATAGTTTAAGAACTAATCGATAAATCCTCTTCTTATCAAAACTAAATAGTCCGAAGGACTTCATCACAACAAATGGAGTTCATTAGAAGATATAGACTTTATGATGAAAAATCAAAATATTATTTTATTTAATAATAAATTATTTATAAAAATAAAATAGCATAACCATTAATAGGTTGATGATTAGCTTTGAGACATAATTTTTAACAATTATCCAGTTCACTTAGTGGCATTGGTGACTCAAATGGATCATTATGATGATCTTAGATCATCGACGATTCTCATCCTAAGATAATTTGATCTACGATGATCTTAGATCACTGCATTTGGTATGTTATATTTTAGTGATTAAATATTCTCAATTATCCATGAGTAGCATATCTGATATGCTATAAAAATCTCACTGACCATATAATACCAAAACTACCCTTAATGTATTCCCTATATTTTGCAACTATTAAATAGAATCCTTAAATAAATTATAGGAAAATATGAATAAATGGCTAGCAATAGGTTCATATAATTTATATGTAGAATCATTTGCATAGACTAGTTATATTTTTGACAGCAAAATTATTAACCCTATAAAAATATATTAATTATTATTATAAAATTAATATTTTTATTTATAATTATATTATATTATAATTTAAAAATAGACCAAATAGAAGTAATATATTGAATAATTTCATAATACAAATACAAGGTACAATAATATATCTCTATTATAATTATAAAAATATAATTGAATGATAATATGGTCATAATATAATTAATAATATATTATAATATATCATAAATACTATACATATAATATTAATAGTATATAATATTGATATAATATATTAATAGTATATTGATATAGTAATATTTTTTGCTAGATTAAGGGGTGTTTTGGTGTTCTTAGAAACCCATCCTTGAGAACAGGTTTAAGATTAATGTGTTGGGTGGTGCATATAGGAGTGATGTTGATTTGGAATGACTAACATCATTTCACTAGAGTGCAATTACACACGATGATTTTATCATGTTCATCCATATCACTCTTGATCTTCACCTCACTGCCCTGTACCAAATGCTCCCTTGAGGTCATGCACAAGACAACTGGTATCTCTTTACACCATAATCCTCCCTTCATCTCTTTTAGAAAGAAAACATAGGACATAATTAAAGTGAAGAATCTAATTCAAAATTGTGAAGAGTCAAAATTCACAGCCCACCATAAATGATTAAAGTGAAAAATCTCAAAAGCATACTCTAGCATCTTTATGGCATTCAGAAGTTCACAACCAAACATCCGGTTCAAGAAGTTACACGGGCAATTGCAGCATCCATGAGACAATAGGACGGAGGCCAAAAGATTTTATTCAGTTGTAACCATTATCATAGCTTAGATTCCAATTTAACTTGGAATTCACCGGCGGTTGACCAGATCCAACTCAGAAACTTTTGGAGTTATTAACCACCAAAATCCATAACCGACTTATTTGCCTAGAGAGTGAATAGGTTTGCTTTAAACAGACTGAAGTTTGCTATTTCTTTGTACGCCAATAAGGTCCATTGCCGAGGAGCGCACAAGAATTCTCAGGTGCCAAACCTATGGCAACCATCCTGCAAGTCACCTCACGATGTCCCTACATTCCTGCATGGCAGCATCGCAAGCGCTTCAGAAACCTACGCAGAAATTCCATTGCATTCGTCTATCAGTTTAATCCAAGCTCAAGGCCAGAAAATTACAGCTGAGCTCTTATCCAAAAAAAAAAAAAAAACATAAAATGCCTCATGATTTATTTGAAAATGTTCCTGAGGGGCCTTAAAATTTATTTCAACTAGGTGGGAAAAAATACAGTCCTCATTGCAAACATTCGAACAAATCTAGCCATTCTATTCATCAGCGTATTCCTCCTCAAGTGCACCGAATCCCCTTCTCTACCAAGCACAAGTGCATAAATATTTTCACTACACAAACAGCATATACACCTTGGCCACCGAACATAACATAGTTCCAGAAAAATACAAAGACTCCCCCACCCACACGCATGATGTCCTCTATAAATTTCAACCAAGCATTCTTCTACAAAGAGCTCGAAACTTCCACCTGTATGAATCAAATAATCAATTTTCAGGACACTGAGATGTGATAGAATCCAGCATAGCCATAGTATAACATCCACTTGGATTCCAGTCAAACTCTATATATTTTGTCACAGCACAGTTCACCCCAGCTTCCTACTCTAGCCCAGCAAGTCCCTAAATAGATTGGGGTTATTCCCGGTTGGTGTCACGCCCACCTGTCTTGCAGTTGCATCTTTCTGTAAGGAATCTTGGAAATTCGGGCCCTTCTTCATGGCTGCCACATTTGCTGTTTCATGTGAGTTCTTATTAACAGTATATATGTCAGCCAGTGCTGGATTTAAGGAACTAGAGCTGACCCCAGCTGGTGATGCGTCTGTGTAAAGTGCCATAAGATCTGGTGCTTTAGGACCCGCTGCACTAGAGTGATCAATAGCTGAAGGGGCTGATGTTGGCCCTAGGAGCCCTTCCAGATGCTTAAAGGGATCCATAGATGGGATGCTTGCTGGAGTTGGTTCACCCAAATCAAGCAGATCTGGAGGTGGGGAAGAAGGAAGTGTCTTCTCCTTGGGAGGTTCAGAAGAAGAAATAGCTCCTTTAACGGCTGGTTTCTCTGTACTCGTTGAAATACCCTTAGGTGTCTTGTGGGTAGATGGTTGTCTCTTCTCGCTTTTAGCAGTTGAAGCACCAAATAAGGAAGCAGCTAACTTCTGCTTTTCAGCTGAAACTTCAGCCTGCTGTCTCCTAGAATCATGGAAACTATCCCGTGTTTGGGAGCTTGCTGTTCCTCCTCCATCAAGGTGGGTAGCCCCATTTGCTGTCTTCTGAGTACTTGAGCTAGAAGATGCGGAGGGTGATGAATATGTAGGTCTACCCCACTTCCTCTGAACACCTTCAAGCCGAAGCTTAACTCCAAAATCAGCAGATGAGGCATCAGTTGCCGATGGCAGATTAGAAGTTTGGTTGGTCTCTCTAGGGTACGTTTGCTCAGGCACTTGAACTAGATCAGTAGTTGGGAGTGGAAATGCAACTTGAGCGACCGTTGGTGGAGGTGAGGGCTTTGGAAGCTCATATGCCTCAAACCTGAGAGAATGACTAGAAGCCTCATGCTGGTATTGGCTTCTGAAATTGCCAATATTGAACATACCTGATCGTTCATTCTCGGGAATATAAGGCCTTGCTCCCTTTTCAATGGACTGGATTACAAAATTGTCGAGGAATGAGAGGTTCTTATCAATCTGCAACAACAAAAAAAATAATATAAATAAATATATACTGATCAGTTGCCAGGCTTGGGTGCAAGAGCAATAAGAAGCAACAGCTCAAGTTAACAGTGACACCAGAAATATGATGATGTATTGGATTGAATTACGAGTTTATTTCATGACAACTTACAAACCACTGTTAGAAATAAGATGTGCTAAACCACAAGAAACTAATCTAGCTGAACATTTTGTTCACTGGATTATATGCCATCAATTAACAGCGCAAATCAACTTCAAAGATTTTCATCAAACACAATCCTTAAGATTATTGTGTTACTATATTCAACTAAGGCATCACATAATTTTCGTCTAGGATAAAACTAGCTGAGATTCCAACCAGTTTAATGCTGAGAAACAAGATGCAATTGATATTCATTACCAGAAGGAAAGAGGATGTGATATAAACATGTAACCATATATTGAAGGAGAACCCACTTTTGTTCTTTTTTGCTTTCATATGATTTGTTGGACTCATTTTCAACTTCTGTGCTGACAATAACTATCACACAGAATTTTCCAGGCCACAAACAAAGGCAAAACCATCATGCAACATCTAATCATCAGAAAGGTAGCTGACTAGATTATAACATGTAGATACCCCACAGCCTACATGCTAGCAAGAATTGACGACATGACTACACATGTACAATAGATCCTCTATTATACATACTATTAGACATCTTAAAACAATTTATCATAAATACTGCCTACACAAAAAAACAAACACAGCACGTATGGACTTAAGTAGAAGTGAGCAGCTAGAAAAATAGGCTTACATAGAAAACAGCCATGTTTGATCATAACTATTAAACATAAAGTAAATCCACCAAAAAGTGCTTTATAACGACCTCAATATCCTCGCAGCTTGCATCCAATGGCATGACACTTTCAACAGCTTGGCTATCTAAGCCCAACAAGGCTTGTAACTCATACGCACGCTGCTGCAAGTCTGTTGAATGTGACGCTGATAGTTCATCAATCAGGGATTGACACTGCAACGAGTGATTAGAAGGTTAATCAAAACACAAACTATTCTAAGAGATAAAATTCAAGCATAGTTTAGTCAATCAGCAAAAGACCTATAATTATGGTTAAGTAGACTAATCCAAAAATAATCAAAATCATAATCATAATCATCGAGCCTTCCCAACTATTTGGGACGTAATCATGTAAGTTACCAAAATGATTTTGCAGCAGACTCCATCATTAAAGAACAGGAGAAAAAGAAGGCAATCCTTGCTGATGAGACCGTTTATATGTTCTTATACGCACACAGAAAAAGGTTTGGTGTTATAAAACATATTCAGTTACATAACAGATCTGATGGGCAAACAAGAACTCAATCCAAGTTAAAAGAAAACAGGGAACCTTTCCTGCCGCAGGAAGAAGTTCAATAATGCAAAGTAAATGGTAACTTTTAATAAGATTGATCACTATAGAAAGGAAAGAATGGTGAAGCCCATTATACAAGTACTGCTAGCTTTATACCCACTAGTAAAAGTGCACATGCAGATGCACATATATTGGAAATATGACCAAAGGCTATAATTGACAAGAAGTTAATTATGAAAATTCATGAAAATTATTTATATGAATATATTAGGTAAGACAGTTATGTTAGAATGTTTTGAGATTAAAAATTTGGCATATATTATTACATTTTATACAGTCAGGCTTTTGAATCTAATTACATTACAAATACATAAATTATAATATAATATAATTTTAGAATTTTTATATAAGATTCATGTTAAAATTGTAGTTTGGAGATCTGTCAGATAAAATGGTTAAAATTCTGTTATAGCCTACGTGGAACCATTAATCTTTCTGAAGGCACAATTTTGTTGACATCTATGATCTGATTTGGTATTGATAATTTTTCACAAAAAAATTCAGATTTGGGCAAACTTGGATTTGTTGGAAAGGCCTCTTCACAATCGATAATTGATAACCCTGGGTCCTTGATGAAATGCCAATTGTTTCTATGTCAAATAGTGGCCAAAAGCTATAGCTGTTTTTCAGTGAGGATCTTTTCTCCAATGTGGAAAGGAAAGGCTTTACTTTTGCAGAAATATCACATTTCAATGATCTTGGACTCATTGGAAATAATTTTTCAGATTTATAATATATCATATGCCCTGGTAGAAATCCATTTTTATTTCGGTGAAAAAGCAGCCAAAAACAATAACTGTAATTTTATACCAATTTACTTTAGATTTTTTGATCGTTTCTTTTTTTTTTTTTTTTTGGGGGGTGGGGGGGGGGGGGGGGGTGGGGGGGTGGCATATAATATATATATATATATATATATATATATATATTATATATATAATTACTGCACTTTTATACAAATTCTTTGTTGATTAATGCTGTAAACACCAGTGTCCACTTTCCAGCTTTTATAATTTTGATAAATACAAAATCTTGATAATGCTTATGCAGATTTTACTTTTGCACATGTTGGTTCCAGAGGCAATAATTAGAGAGAATAGCAGAAGCCAGTAAATTTATGACCCAATACTCAGAAATCCTAGCATCAAATCCATGAAATATACATTCACATAGGGCTGCCTAAGCAAACCCCAAGCAGAAGCAGATAAAATAGAAACACAGAAATTGATTGAGCGACATGGGAAGCTTAATACCAGGCCAAAAAAAAAAAATCTATTACACTTTTAGCCTATTACTACAGTTTTATCGAATCCAACACAACTGCATAGGAGTTTTAATATTTAACTACAAATGAATTTTACAAGTTGGCAGAAAGCCAAATTTCTAGGAAGTGCCCATAAGAAAAAAAAATGCAGGTAAGAATTGACGTGCTGCAAGAACACAGGCAATTTTGATGAGGACATACAACCATGCATGCATGCAAGTGTAGAAAAAAAATATTATCAAAAAGAATAAAATAATTTAATTGTGAAACCTATCTAAATTATATCAGAAGAGTAGCAATTCTGATGAGAACTACAACATACATGCAAATGAAAGTGTAGAAGAAAAAATATTATCAAAAAGGATAAAATAATTTAATTGTGAAACCTATCAAAATTATATCAGTATACTCTTCTAATTTGTTGCAGTCTCCAGGGAACCAGCAATTTTAGAAGACAACTTTCACAAAGATGTAAAATTTTAATGATGTTATATTCAATAGAAAGGTCTTTTAGAGCTCTAGAATTGATATTGCATGACCCTCGACAAAAATCCCAGTTTTTCATGGGTCAAAAAAGGCTGAAAGCTACATCAGTAGTTCATTGTCTTCCAACTATAGGAATTTTAATCATATTTTAAGTCCATTAGAGTGTAATGTAGATGGCCATGTTTTCTTCTACTAGATTCAAAAGCTATCATTGCTTTTGGATAGAAATTTATATGAGTTGTAATTTAGAATATGGAAAAGAGTTTTGATCATCATTGTGCTCTTGTTAGATTTCAAGTATAAAAGCATTTCCATATTTGCTCTTTGAATCTTATAAGTAAAGGGAAAAAATAGTGGGAACAAGAGACAATAAAAAAGTCAAATATGGCTTCAGAGTTCCCACTCATATCTCAGACTGGTAATAGTCCACCTTCGCTATCTCGTTCTTTTACTTTTTCTAGAGAAGATAGCAATTCTCGATTGTTTCCTCTCTGTTTAGCATCATGTTGGCATCAAAGTTAAATATGGCCCATGGCAACTTGTGGATATGGATGTCAATGCATGGTAGGCAGCTAAACAATTATGCTGCCACAATGTGTAAGGTTAATGGCTTCTATTATGACAAGAAGCTGACAATTCCTTAAACTAGTGAAGACCATTTAGGTTCCCATATGAATATTCAATATTGCAAGTGCACCCACAGCCCAGAAAATGTGACTGACTGACAACTGGAGGAAGAGCAAATTCACATCCATGACATGCAACATGAGAAATAGAAGCTTAAAGGATTAGAGAGAAGGCGATAAATTTTCAGCCAGTAGAACCAAGTCACGAGATGAGCTAATATGTAGGATATTGAAAAATTCTTTACTGGAGAAAGAACGCTAGGTCATGGAAAATATATTAATAGAATGAGGGGTAGACAATACTGTAAATGAGTGTAGGTCTGAACATATAATAATCTAATGTTGGAAAAATAACAGAAGGACACCATTTAAATACATCGCGCATGTTCTCAATGAAATGAAATGAAAGCTATTATATAATATTAAAGAAAGAATATTCAAAATACATTAATATTTTATAGTATATACTTATATACAGCTAGCAAAAATCACTGATAAAATTACCTGCCAGAAAATGCAGAAATTTGAGAAAAGATTAGCGAATGTTTACATCTCTGAGAATCTGACAGTATGAATGTTTGACATTGATAATAGGATCGTTGACAGTTGATTGAATCTTACACAGGCATTTTCATGGTAAACAGCTGGAACATAAGAGCTAGATAGAGAGATAAAGTTGCAGAATTGGAAATCTGATACTTTCATGTTCAAAGATCATATTGCATATCGACAAGCTACAGAATTTACTTGAAAAATGGTGAGAGGAGAGTAATATATAAGTGCTAGTGTGTAGATGTATACCTACATTATCGTTGTAAACTTATTTACTATATTCAAACTCTAAATTGACATAGATAACTATTTTGTATCAATTAATGGTGCAATTTTTCATATCTCTTCATGTCAGCATCTCTCCAGAACCTCATTGAAATGAGAGATTTCGATATTTCGGCATGAATAAATATTTTGACTGTATCATTTTATTACATGCAAAAAGCCAAGTGTAACTTTTACTCTGATCTCACTTGCCTCTTAAGGTCAAGAGGTCGAATATAACTCAGGTAGGTATCGTCGCAGATATTTGCAATCACGCAACTGGTGAACTAGGCCTATAATCATTAGTTGGTAATAAAATTAGTTTCTATGCTTCCGACTTAGGATTCGAACCTATGGGTTCACATACAATAGATGTTCCTACATGATCTGATGGCTGATCGTGAGTTTCAATGGTCTGGAACTCTGTGATCAAGAGTTTCATTGGACTGAAACTCTATGATCAGGAGTTCTACTGGACTAGGACTCTACCTTTATGGGTTCCACTAGACTGAGACTCAAAGTCTTGCTTATCTAAAACTCTCTAATCAAGAGTTTCACTAATCTGGGACTCTATGATCGTGAATTTTATTTATTTGGGATACTAGGTTCAAGAGTTCTATTGGACTGGGACTCTTCAAAAGTTTCATGTAAATAGAACTCTGTTGCCCAGACATCCATCTGATTGAGACTCTATATTTATTAGAGAATTAATTAGCAATTTGATTATTGATTAGCTCAATTTGATTGAGCGATGAGAATTTAATCAAATCTAATTGAATTGAATTTGATTGGGTTTGATCCCAATCAGGTCATGAGATGACGTAATCGCTATTAGAAGATTTGATCCTGATTTGATCAGGGACTGGATCTAATTAATTTTTAATTTATTAAAAGTTTATTGATTTGGGTTAAGCCTAATTTGGTTGAATTTAACCTAGTATAATTGGGTCTGGAATATTTGGTTTGGTTGAAATCAATTTGGATTAATTCAAATGAGTTTTGAAATTTGAATTACTTCTCCCTACGCCTCCTTACTTTGACCATGCCTCTCTCTCTCTCATGCAATTTCAAATTTTGCACGAGAGTTTCTCATGCCTTGATAATTTTTGTGCACCTCCTATCTTATTTACATTTGACCTAGGTCCAAGCGTTGGATCAGTTCAAATCCTAGTTGAATTTTTAATTTAATTAGTTTTGTTGGAACCACCTCTCTTATCCTTATCCTTTTTTTCATGCCCTATTAAAATGTTACGAAGATTTTTTTCATAAAAATTTTTTAGAGTGGGCATAGAAGGAGAGTCCTTCTACTTGTCACCCACCTAAAAGTGGTGATTGGAAGTAGATAAGGATTCATTTAAATTTGAATTTGAATGGGAGGTTGAAACAAGTTCAACCTCCAAGCCTTATCCCCTTTCATGCATATTTTCCATGTTATGGTTGCTCTTTTTAAGAAGGAATTTTTTGTGCATGCATGGGTCAGGAAGAGGTTCAATGAGAGAGAAAACTAGAGAGAGGGGGCACCGTTCTGAATGTAGAAAATTCCATAGAGAGAGAAAAAGCGATCCTGCACCATTTTTTTCTCACATGCTTCTTCTATTTTTTTTTCTTTTGGTCACCTATCTTAAGAGTATCTGGGAGTGGGTGTACGGAAGAGGGAGAGTTCCTCTTCTTTACGTGAAAATTTGTTTCATGAGAAAACTCCAACGAGAGAGGGCGTGAGAAGATTTTTAAGTGTCAGGATTTTTTAAGTGTGTGAAACCCTAGAGTTGGAACTCTAGATTCAGGTGGAGAGATCAAGTACTATGAGTACCCGATCACCATCAGATTTTCAGCACTATCTCATCATCCTCCAATGTATATAATCTAATTTTTTAGAGTATCCGAGAGATCAGAGAAAAGATGATCGATTGGATCGATTGAAGATCAACCATAGAAGGCCCCGATGAGGAGCTAGCACTCCGATGGAGCTGGTTAGGACCAGAAGCTCTATGTGGACCAACTATAGAGGTCGGATGAGTGCGCGGCTATAGCACGATGCCAAATCTTCTTTCGATGGATTCAAATTTTGGAGATTAACTACTCGTGCATAGGTATCGTGTTCTAAACACAAGTAGGTTAGTTGATATGATTTACTAATCTTATGCATTTAATTTTTTGTTTCATATTAACATGTCTAGATCCAGATGTAGAATTTTTGATATGATCAATGCATGCTTAGTATTAATTTCAGCTTAATATTTTCTTTTGCTGTAATAAAATTTTGAAAAAATTTTAAAAAGCATACTAAAATTTTGTGCAATTTTCTTCATTGGTATCAGAGCAAGGATTGCTTGACATATTCTAATATGTTAATTAAAAAATTAAATATTTATATATATGATATATTTTATATTCAGATAACTTAATAATCGAGGATGAATAAGCTACCAAGCCGTCTGGTCATAAGGGATAAGTATGGTTTAAAGGCCATCTCCTTCCATTCTATGGGGATCCCTTATGGCGGTAGGAATACCACCGTGAACTCATTCATTAAGATGAATAATAAAAAAAATTTATTAAAATTATGTTAATATGAAAGTTCAACATGAATGTATTTAGATTAGATCTAAAAAATAGATTCATGATTTAATTTTTATTATATTTTATTTTTTATTTAAAATTAGTAATAGGTTGCTGTTTATGAAATGAGCTGATCCGTTTATGAAATGAGTTAACCCATTTAGTGAACAGAAAATAAAAATATTTTAAAATTTAAAAATTATCTTCGAAATACTGAACCCCAATCTATCAATCCAAAAACTTAATTAAGAGAATTAAGTATTATCTACAAGGGTCTAGAATTGTGAATTAAAGATCTTAAAATAAAATCATAAAACTGTGGGTTAAAAGATTAGATGAATTAGGTCCATTAATTAGGTTAGATCTAAGATTAGTTAAAGAATGGATTAATCTAGAGTAATTAATCAAATCTAATCAAATGTTGAATTAGATTAGGTCAAGGATACTTTAGACTCAACTTCAATAGTTGTAGTTAGATGAGTCCATGTCTTTAATGAGACCAAGATAGACTTGATTCATGGCTAAGCAGTCGAGCCTGAAATTACTAGATTGATCAAATTAAACCTAATTAATCGATTGGTGTCTAAGATAAGTTTGACAGTCTCGACAATGGTTTTTAATTGGGAGCTACTCGTACTGATTCGATCTTGAACGAGTTAACGGTATATCCCTTTCACTGATCTCACTTATATGACCGACATGATCGATTAGAGTTTGATTAGATCACTTGGTGATTTGGACTGACCCATATTACTAGGAATTAGTTTGACTAATTTCAATCAGTAAGACTGAATTAGGTGCTCATGGACTTAAATTGATCCTACTCCTAACTTATTGACTTGGTGAAGTCAGTGGGAGGATTTGACTTGGTGAAGTCAATGAGAGAAATTGGTCCATATCCTTTCTATTCTTAAATCATAAATAACCTGAATTCTCTAAATTATTAGATCCTAAAAAATGACTAAGTTATGGGGATAACCAAATCATAGCCTCCCATTAAGATGAATAGTAATGAGTCTAATTTTCTAGATGGACGTTGGAGGTGCCTAACACTTGATGTTCATCTGGATATTGAAATTACTATCAATCATATGATGACTAGGTCGCACTTTCTTAATGATGATTAGATTAGCCAGAGCTTTATTCGAGCCTAGTCATCATTGGTTTGATGCACCGAACTCAATCATATTAATGGTTGGATCTAATCAGACCTTTTCAGTGGAGGCCAAAGCTTACTGAATTAACTTTTGGAGCAAAACCTAAATACTAAAAATTATTTAAAAAAATAATTAATTTTGAACCTACCCGTAGATGCACATGGATTGGCTAGAGCCTACCTCGGATCCATCTATAGTCTATGTAGATTCCAATATCCACTAAGAAGTTAGTGTAATTTCTTGAATTAGAGGTAGAGACTACCAATTCGTTAAAAATAGTGGAAGGACTTTTAGACTAAAGTCCAAATCTTTAGAATTAATTAATTTAAGTACTAATAAAGTTTCATATTTTTCTTTCAGATAAATAGAATGGCTAGAATAAATCCGCTTCGTTCATTATTGAATAGTGGCAAGTTTTTAGGACCTAAGAATGAGGAGTCTAGTGTTGATCCTAATCAAGCAGATCAGAAGAGGAATTATCCTCTTGACCCAAATAGGCTGAACAGGAGAAATCAATAAATGGTTGCTGGTCAAAACTATTATATGATAATACCTTACAATTTCTCCGTATGTGATACATCTACCTGGGTATTAGATACTGGAAGTCTAATTTACATATGCAATTCATTGCATAGACTTCAAATTGATGAAAACTTTGAGAATGACGATAGATTCCTTAATATTGGGGATAAAAGTAAAGTTTCAGTCCTAGCATTGAAAACTCTTAAGCTATTTTTTGAATATAATAATGTTATTTTAAGTGACTGTCACTATTGTCCATCTTTTATGATGAACATAATATCTATTGGGCTTTTGGCCTAAGATGGTTATTATTTATGAATAAAAAAAATTATTATGATATCATTATAAATGGTGTTATAGCAATGCAAACATAACTAAAAAATGATATTTATATTTTATTATAGCTTATTAATATAATGTACCCATCAAATAAATGCCCAAAACTAGATCATGTCTCTGATGCCTATCTTTGGCATTGTCAGCTAGGTCATATAAACAAGAACATGATCAACAGGTTAGTCAAGGAGCGTATCATTGACATCGATGATGGTGAATCATTGAATATCTATGAGTCCTGCTTTTTCAGTAAGATGACCAGATCATCTTTTACTGGAAAGAATGAGCGAGCTACTGAGCTTCTGCATCTAGTACATATTGATATATGTGAACCTTTAAACATATGTGTTAGAGGTGGGTTCTACTACTTCATTACATTTACTGACGATCTATCTAAGTATGGGTATGTGTATCTTATGAAGAGTAAATTCGATTCATTTAAAATATTCAAACGATATCGAAATGAGGTAGAAAAATAACTTGAAAAGAGTATTAAAACTCTTTAGTCTAATCGAGAAGGTGAATATCTTTCCAATGAATTTTTGACATATCTAGGAGAGAATGAGATTCTCTCATAATGGATCCCTCCTGGAATACTATAGCATAATGATGTATCTGAAAGAAAGAATCGAATCCTGTTGGACATGATTAAGTCCATGATGGGCTTTGCGAGTCCATTGATTTCTTTTTGGGGTTATGCATTAGAGACTGCTTGTTATGTTTTGAATGTTGTTCCGAGCAAGTCTATTGCAAAGACTTAATATGAGATATGAACTGGGCGTAAGCCGACACTCTCTCACTTTAGGATTTGGGAATATCCGGCTTATGTAAAATATTTGCACCCAGAAAAGCTTGGACCTCGATCTGATAAATATTTGTTTATAGGATATCTCAAGAAAACTAGAAGATATTACTTCTACCTTGCTGAAGAGCAAAAGATGTTTGTCAGCAATAGGATAGTCTTTTTGAAAAAGAAGTTCCATATGAAAGGAACAGCTGCCTCTAATGTTGAGCTTAGTGAAGTTTGACAGGTAGAACAATTGACACATTCTAGTGAACCTGCAGAATTAGATTTGATAAGATCAAACCCAGAGCCCATTGTAGAGTTACTCTTGAGGGATCCAGTAGAGTACCACATCAATCAGATAGAAACTATGATTTTTTGGTCTGGGATGGCGATCCTATTGAACTTGATGAGAATGACTAGGATCCAATCATCTACACGAATGCCATGCAGAGGTCCAACTTTGATCAATGGTTGGAAGACATGAAGTCCAAAATAGAGTCCATAAAAGTCAACAGTGTATGGACATTGGTTGATCCACCTGAAGGGATAAAATCTATTGGGTGTAAGTAATTTTTTTTAAAAAAAAGGGATACAGATGGGAAGGTAGAGACCTATAAAGCCTGTTTGGTTGTCAAAAAATATCATCAACATTATGGTATTGACTATGATGAGACGTTTTCTCTGGTAGCAATGCTCAAGTTCATTCGGATTATACTTGCAATAGTAGCACATCTAGACTATGAGATCTAGCAAATGAAAGTGAAAATAACTTTCTTAAATAGAGAGCTAGATGAAGAGGTGTATTTGATACAGCCTGAGGATTTCACATCCATAGATAAGTTCAAGGTATGCAAGCTTTAGAGATCCATTTATGGATTGAAGCAGGCATCTCGAAGTTGGAGCATGCATTTTAATAAGATGATTAGAACGTATGGCTTCGTTAAGAACGGAGAAGAGCCCTACGTGTACAAATGGGCTAACGATTCTGTAGTAGTATTTCTTGTACTATATGTGGATGATATTCTCTTAATCGAAAATGACATTAATTCCTGCATTACAGAGAATAAAGGTTTGGTTGTCATCGCAATTCTCCATGAAGGATTTGGGAGAAGCTTCCTACATCCTAGGAATGAAGATTTATAGGGATAGATCTAATAGATTGCTTGGATTGTCCTAGTCCACGTACATCAATATTATGCTGAAAAGATTCAGCATGGAGAATTTTAAGAAGGATTATCTTTCGATAGGCCATGGGATTACTCTCTCTAAGAGAGATTGTCTGACAATTCCTCAAGAGAGAGAACGTATGAGTAGAATACCATATGCTTCGGTAGTGGATCCTATTATGTACGTCATGACATGTATAAGATCGGATATGACATACTCACTAAGGATAGTGAGTAGATACCTCAATCATTAAAAGGTCAATTTCTCAAAAGGGAAAATGATGAAAAAGGAAAGGAAAGCCTGCTCTGTTATCCTTGGAGGTATTCTGTAAGTATCCCAACAGGATCAATTAAATGTCTAGAGCCTTTTTCATTTTCAAAAGAATAGGAAACCCAAAATAAGTATACAACATGTATCCAAGTGACATCTTACAAGTATCAATATCCAATATATATTTTAAGTAGACATTTCATGCAATTTTGATACATCTGTGCCTATTAGGACCCAGAATAGCAAAACCTTAGTCATATTGCTTAAGATTATCGTACAGAAGTATATTGAGTATCTTGTCATGGGCAGGCAATCCTAGATTTGCTAAAGCATCAGCTACAGAAATTTACAGATGAGTGATGGATACCTATCTTGATAAAATCCATATTGATCTTCATGAAAGCCTGGTCATATACTACAAACATAGGCTGAATTTCTATACATTTTTCTATTATAGAACATTAAAATATGTTTTCAATATTCTAAGTGCCAGAAAGGAAATAATTATAAAATACTTATAGGTGGCAGAATGCTATGAACTCTGATCTATCTCAAACCAAAAACACTCTGATCTACATTTTGTCACTGAAAAGGCAGCAACACAATAATTAAAATATACTTGTAGCTGACATCTGAATAACATTTTCCAAATAGAATAGGAGCACTCTCTCTCGAGGTATCTCTCTTCCTGTCTTTTACCTTCTTTTTCCTTTTTTTTATTAAGGAGTCTATAGGCATTGAAATACAGAAATACCCTACAACCACCAACACCCCCAGCCAGAAAAAAAAAAGAAAAAAGAAAATGAATGGAGGCAACATTTCAACTCATATTCTTCAGCCACCAAGAGGTTTAAACAGCAGGCTGGCTTCAACGACTCTTCTGCAAGGTACTTCTAGTGCATTCTATGTAATACAAAATGATCCTACCGTTGGGAAAACTAGGAAGAATAAAGCAAATTATGTTTTGCGAACAAAGAGAAATCTCAACTTGGACACTTGCAACATATGGGAAGTAGAAAAAGGTACTTTCATAATGCCATCCAGTAACCTAAACAAATTATACTCCTCCAGATAGAAAAGTAAGTTCAGCATGCTCTGTCAGTTAAACACTTAGCAAAGCCAACAAGAAATTTGAAATAGCAATCAAGGAGTATGATCAGACTTCATATAAAATGAATAATAAAAGAATATGGTAATGCTAACAAAAGAATAAGGACAATAAAATAAAATCTTAATTTACCTCAGGCAACAGTTCCACTTTCCTTCCAACAGCAATTTCAAATGCGCATATTTTCATGATTGCTGATATAGTATAAGCCTTTCCAACAGCAAGGAAAAAAGAAAATTACATATGAATTACAAGTAACAATATGCAATGACATTATCAGATAAATAAGTAAAGAAAAACTACACGTTCAGTACAAAATCACATGTACCATCACATCTCTTAGTCAAACTACATCACAATTCACAGAAATAACAATATGTCGCACCATACAGCAATTAGTCAAGACTTCCAAATCTATACAAGGACATCAGCATAGCAAAAATTATTGACTAAAAGGCAGCTCAAGCGAATAATTCGAGGGACGAGTTCGCCAATATGCTTAGACATCAGAATAAAGTCGATCACCTCTATCATCATCTACCTTGCTTCCACTCATTTTTGTGTAGCAACTAAAGTAGATAAAATATACATAAAACAAAATTCTGATTGCAAATGGAAAGCCGAATCTGCCTCTATCCTAGTGGAGAATGAAATAACAACACAAGGGAAATCTCCTTGCAGCATTTGTTGATTTTTCTGAAAGATTTTATTGCATTTTAGCAAAATAGTAATATATGCTACACAATTTTTTTTAATCTTCTCTTATAATAGAATGGCAAATTGTGCTGTCATTAACATCATGGAGAACAATGCATCAGACACAATATAATCCAGAACCTGAACTACAAAAAACCAAGGTCCATTGTTAAATGTCAAAATTGTGGATTTATTGTCAATGACATTAACAGGAAGCAAATACGAACTTCCAAAAAGTTTTTATTGCAAGAGAAAAATGTAATTGAAAAGGCATATCTTCATCATTACAGATGTGGAAAAAGATTGTGTTGTCCTTCATCACAATATCTTGATCTAACCCCAAAGGCTCTGGTTCAGTCCCAGCAACGGGAAGCAGTGTACCAACCCCAGAAGAAAAAGATGGAGAGTTGACATTA
>QRFJ01004101.1:0-47096 GCA_006176705.1 Cocos nucifera | reverse complement strand
ATTCTTCAGCCACCAAGAGGTTTAAACAGCAGGCTGGCTTCAACGACTCTTCTGCAAGGTACTTCTAGTGCATTCTATGTAATACAAAATGATCCTACCGTTGGGAAAACTAGGAAGAATAAAGCAAATTATGTTTTGCGAACAAAGAGAAATCTCAACTTGGACACTTGCAACATATGGGAAGTAGAAAAAGGTACTTTCATAATGCCATCCAGTAACCTAAACAAATTATACTCCTCCAGATAGAAAAGTAAGTTCAGCATGCTCTGTCAGTTAAACACTTAGCAAAGCCAACAAGAAATTTGAAATAGCAATCAAGGAGTATGATCAGACTTCATATAAAATGAATAATAAAAGAATATGGTAATGCTAACAAAAGAATAAGGACAATAAAATAAAATCTTAATTTACCTCAGGCAACAGTTCCACTTTCCTTCCAACAGCAATTTCAAATGCGCATATTTTCATGATTGCTGATATAGTATAAGCCTTTCCAACAGCAAGGAAAAAAGAAATTACATATGAATTACAAGTAACAATATGCAATGACATTATCAGATAAATAAGTAAAGAAAAACTACACGTTCAGTACAAAATCACATGTACCATCACATCTCTTAGTCAAACTACATCACAATTCACAGAAATAACAATATGTCGCACCATACAGCAATTAGTCAAGACTTCCAAATCTATACAAGGACATCAGCATAGCAAAAATTATTGACTAAAAGGCAGCTCAAGCGAATAATTCGAGGGACGAGTTCGCCAATATGCTTAGACATCAGAATAAAGTCGATCACCTCTATCATCATCTACCTTGCTTCCACTCATTTTTGTGTAGCAACTAAAGTAGATAAAATATACATAAAACAAAATTCTGATTGCAAATGGAAAGCCGAATCTGCCTCTATCCTAGTGGAGAATGAAATAACAACACAAGGGAAATCTCCTTGCAGCATTTGTTGATTTTTCTGAAAGATTTTATTGCATTTTAGCAAAATAGTAATATATGCTACACAATTTTTTTTAATCTTCTCTTATAATAGAATGGCAAATTGTGCTGTCATTAACATCATGGAGAACAATGCATCAGACACAATATAATCCAGAACCTGAACTACAAAAAACCAAGGTCCATTGTTAAATGTCAAAATTGTGGATTTATTGTCAATGACATTAACAGGAAGCAAATACGAACTTCCAAAAAGTTTTTATTGCAAGAGAAAAATGTAATTGAAAAGGCATATCTTCATCATTACAGATGTGGAAAAAGATTGTGTTGTCCTTCATCACAATATCTTGATCTAACCCCAAAGGCTCTGGTTCAGTCCCAGCAACGGGAAGCAGTGTACCAACCCCAGAAGAAAAAGATGGAGAGTTGACATTATGTTGACAACCAGAATCAGAAGCATATCATGTTAGATGTATGCCCTAGAAGCCAAATTGGCTGACACACTAGGACATAATTTTGTAATTAAATTTTTAAAATTAATAAAATTAAGTTATTTTTTCATTCATGTTTTGTGTCAATGAATCATCCAAGTTGACCTGACAATAACTCGTATTCTCAAGAGCTAAGAATTTGAGACACGTCATTTCGGGTCAATTCCTAAATACTCCCGATCGATGGATCATCATGGAAACAGTGAATGATCCAGATAGATTGGTACACGGATCGCTTCCCTTCTCGAGTAGACGAGTTTTGAGTCTACAATGTGGAGACACTAGAGTAAGAGTGCATGTACTTGATAGAGATCAAGGGTACCAAGCATGACCACACGAGAGATCACATGGATGACTACTCACTCATCAGTGATCTTCTCAATGCTGTAGTGGTGTGAGTGGTTCCTTTGACATGCGGTGCCTCGGCTGCTCATAGTAGAGTTGTTGTAGTTTGACTATACATAAACATGGTCCCAAATCATATGGGTCCTTGTAGTGGACGTTGGCTGCAGTAGATTCATTGTAGGAGTAGGGTACACATTTAAATGAGATCTATCGATCTTAATAGATAAGAAGTAGTCCTATGAGGTTTAAGAAACTAAGTTCTTAAATCTGTAGCGACAGCAAGGTGATAAATGGAAAGAAGTTTCCATGAATATCACAATTTAGACTTCAGCTAATCAAATCATTCATATGATAGATGATAAGGTTTGACAAGGTTCCATAACCTCCATTCTGTTGGGACTCACGATAGAGGAACTAAATCATACAGTAAGTACACCTAGGGATTCAATACTTCTATTATGCTAGGTTGCTATTACATATTGCTAGATACCACTGATGAATTATGAGACTCGCCGAGCATCGTCTTGATGATCGATGACCCTCGATGGGCAGAGTTGGAATTGTTCCAACCCATCCAAAGGAGTTTCAATGATATTGTGATAGGGATCACAGTATATCTCACTACCAGACATAATAGAACCTATGGAGTCACACACAAAAAGGGTTGACCAAGTCAATTGATTGGATCAAGATCCAATTATCAATTGGATTGATAATTAGGATCAACTAATAAAAGTTATCGGTAGAAGTTTTGCTGTGTTAGCAAACTTTGACCTAATTACAAGTGTTGCAATTGAGTTTAATAAGATCAAATTTGGATTTAAAACCTAATTAAATTAAATCAAATTTAATTTAATTAGTTTTGACCTAATTTGAGTTGAATGGTTGTTCCAATCCAAGTCCTGACCTAATTACAAGTGTTGCAATTGAGTTTAATATGGGTTTAATAAGATTTAATTTAATTAGTTTTGAAATTGAGTTTAATAAGATCAGGTTTGGGTTTAAAACCTAATTAAATTAAATCAGATTTAATTTAATTAGTTTTGACCTAATTTGAGTTGAATGGGTTGTTCCAATCCGAGTAGAACTTGGATTAGAAACCTAGTTTGGCTAGATTTCGAATTCGACTCGAAATGGGCTCAATTTAGCTTCGAATTGGATTCGAATTGAAGCCAAACCAAACCAGGACCTAACTTAATCAGATTAGGATTAGAAAATCCCAATTTGATGAGGATTCTCCCTCCTCTTTGGCACACAAAAGGAGAAGGCCAGCACCCTCTTCTATATGTGCATGAGAAGAGAAGGGGCGTGAAGAGAAGGGGCGCCAATAGTTGGTGCCCCATTCTTCTTGGACTCTTCCTCTCTCTCTCTCTTTTGGAATGAAATTATCCTTATCTGATTTAGAATCAGATTAGGAATCATATAATCAGATTTTATTCTAAATAAGGTGTGGAATTGGAAGAGTAGGACTCCTCTTATGTTAGCATAAAACATCCTTGGCCAGCCTCCTTTGGCTGATATATCTCACATCCCATCTCTTAGATGTGTGGGCTTATTTCATCTGAACACCCACACCTAAAATTTAAAAAAAAAAAGAGAGAGAGAAAAAGGAGAGGAAAAATCAGGGAAAAAGGAGAACAAGAAGAAGAAGATAAAGGGTTCTCTCCTTGCTTCTTCAAGGTTCTGCACGAAGGAGTTCACGCTGTCTTCTTCTACAACAAGATCCAATCAAAATGGAGCAGATCTGAAAGAGACTGGCACGTCGGTGATCTTGAAGGCTCCGGGCTTGAATCAGTCCTGTGTTGATATCCACAGAGGCCACGTGTGTGCGTGGCTCAAGGAACCTTCAAATCCACGATCATCAAGTGCGATGTAGATCAACCCATGCAAAGGTAAATTTTTAATCTTTCTTAATTTCTGTTTTCAGATCTATAGATCTAAATTGACCATGCATATTAGATCCCTTTTAGGTGATGCTAGATGAGATCTAGGGCATGTAATAGGTTAAAAATTTTAATCTATGTTTTCCGCTGCATTTTCATGAGATGAAAAAAAATTTCTGCATGCTGCAATCACCTAAACTAACATATAAAACAACAAAATGGATTTAAATCATGATATTCATGAATGTAGTGAATCTCCTCTTCTGTCGATATAACATCAAAGATGGCCTAAATTCTTTTGTGGATCCACAAAGCTACCTGCTACAGATGTTGAAAAAGGTAACTAGGATATCGGAGACAATGAAAGTCAGATAAGGAGATCATATACCAATAGTGCTAAAGCAAGGAGTAAACTTGGATACGGTAGGAATAAGAGAATAAATTTATCGTAAAACCAAAAGACAGTCCATGAACTCACAAGTGAGCCCCCAACTGATAACCAGACACACGAAGCACCATATACAAATGCTGGGCATATATATACAAGTAGACATACACACAGACAGAGAGAAATGCAGAAAAAGTAATGTGAGACATTGGAGCAGTCAACTACCTAAAATGATTATCACTGAAGAGGTAAGAAAAGTAAATAAACATGGAAGAATTATGGCTGAATATTTTCCCAATTATTCACAAATACCAATTGCAAAATTTGAACAATCAAGCACGTAGGATTGATATCAAAGGCATCCAAAACAATTAACTCAGACATTTAAACATTGAATCAATAATCAAGATCAAGGAAATTCAACATAAAGATGCACCCATCAAATGCTATGGTGGATCAGCTTTTTACAACATCAATTAATCAGTTGGGTGTAAATTTAACATTTAATTGTTGAATCAGTAATCAAGATTAAAAAATTCAATATAAAGATGCATCCATCAATAGTATGGTGGATCGGTTGTTTTACAAGATTCGGTCACCAATTGGAAGTAATCATACAGTAGATCCATAGCAATCAAGTCCGCGTGCCAGGCAATGCCTGCCAGTCTCAGGCTTGCACAGCCACCCAACGCTTAGTCAATACCATGCACTGGTGGAGCCACTTGGTCAGTATCGAGTGGCGCTAAGCCAAAATGGAACTCCTGTCCTTTTTTTCCTTTTGTTTCAATGCAATACACAATGATACACCTCATGTCAACCGCACTCAAATGCTTCTCTGTCATTATTAGTATTAAGAATGGTCAAAATTAGATTCCATCATCAAATAGTGACCAGCCAATGGTGGAGAATGAAGGTTAAATTGACAATGACTACTTAAAGATGAAAACTGTGCAGTACAAGTAAATGATGTATTTAGGTTATTCTATTTTATCTTTACAATACATTTTCAGATTCATTAATGGGCTGAAAAGTAGGACAAATGTTCTTAGTCTGTTTTCTTAAATAACAAGTTTGAACCATCATGATCATTAATAATTCGTATTCAGAATGTCAACTGTATTCTCATTTAAGCTCCTACTATAAGTTAATTTACATTAAAAAGATCATAATTAACATGTTGGACTTGGAATCCTAGATCCATTAGAATTGTGCTACAGTGTGGCCTGTGTCTCTATATGATGATCCATAATGAGATTAAAGTATGTATCATTTAGATCAATAATTTGGCTCCTATTCCCTTCTCTTTTACTTCAACACTCATTTTCGTTAATTTTTTTGTTTCTTGTGAACCCAAGGGTTCTTGTGCAGGATTTGATGTGATGCTCCCAAGCCTTGGGAGGCCACAGGAGGAGCCAGAATGTTGGCTCCGAGAGACTAGGATGGGTGTAAGTCCCAGGGCTAGGATAGGAGTTGTCCTAGGTAAATGCGGCATGTAGCCCTACACGGGCTCGAGGTTCAGGTATGAGGACCTTAAGGAGCTTGGTAGATGCTCCGGAGACCTAAGACATAAGGTAGAGCAAGGGACCAAAATCAGGAGAAAAATCAGCCAAGACAAGGAACTGACAGACAGGCGGACTGGCTCAGGCTGAGATCGAGCCAGCTCGGGAGCGCAGTCGAGCTGACTCGGGGCGCAATCGAGCCGGCTGTCTCAGGCAGACAGAAGATGGTTCGAATGAGATGCAGCCGAGCCAGCTCGGCTCCTGACAAAATCGGCCCGACAATGGCAAAGAGAACTGGAAAGGATTTTCTGTTTGGGTCTAGGATAGGCTTTTATCCTAGGATCTTAAGACCTGGACCAATAAGGTCATAAGGGGACTAACTCATGTATGGATCGGGTTCAGATCCAGAAGATGAGAGCATATGAGACATATGTACATGGACTCGGTGAGTGCTTTCATGTATTGGGTTAGCCTAGGAGAGTTTTTCAGCTGGGGTTTGGGTTTATTAGGATTCATGTGGTATAGCAGAAATCCTAGGATATATAAACCCAGATATTGTATCTTTACAATAGAGTAGAATACAATTGAGCTTTTCTTTCTAAAACTCTCTACTCTTCTCTCTGATTCCAACTTTAAGCCCTAGGTGCCAGCCATCTACTTTATTCTTCTCTCCAACAATTGGTATCAGAAAGGTACCAGGATCCAACAAGTGATATAAGAGCCCGATTGAATATGGAGGAAGAAGATCAAACTTTAGCAGAGATCGGCAGCAAGGTTGAGATCTAAAGACTTTCTCCAAGCTTCGTGAGAAAGAAAGAGATCACAGGGCTGCTGTTCACTGTCCCTAGTCAAGATATTTTTTCAGATCCACCTGTTTGCTATTTTTGATTCGTACAATCATGGAGAATAGCGTGTTGAAGGTAGGATTTGAGAAGTTTGATGGAAAGAAAAATTTCACGATGTGGAAGGTTAGGATGGAGGATCTGCTAGTTCAAATAAGACTGGATTCGGCCTTGAAAGATAGGCCAGAGGAGATGACAGACAAGGAATGAGTGTTCTTGGAGAAAAGGGCATGTGCCATGATTAGGACTTATCTGACAGATGAGATGATGTATGGCATATTGGAGAAGACATCCAAGGGTTTATGGTCGAGGTTACGCCAGTCGTACATGGAAAACAACATGAGCAACAAGTTGATGCTGAAAAAGCAATTGTACGGCCTTCGGATGCAAGAGGGCGAGAATGTTGCGGGGCATATTCGACAGTTCGACTGGATGAGCATGGATTTGCTTAACATTAGGATGGATCTCGAAGAGGACAAAAGTTTATTACTGTTATGTTCGCTACCCAGGAGCTTCGATCCATTGGTAACGACGTTGCTGTATGGTAAGAAGACGCTAGTGTACGAGGAGACTGTATCAGTGCTAAAGTCCAACGAGTAGCGGAAATGGATGACGAAGAGGAAGGTCTTTCAAGAGGGTCTCATGGTTTCAGAGAGAACCAGGCAAGAGAAGAAGGGTTAACGAAGGGGCAGCAAGAGGTCCAAAAGATGCTTCAAGTGTGGTGAAACAGAGCACTTCAAGCAAGAATGTTCGCTTTGGAAGAAGTACAAGGAAGGAGAAAACTCGGATTCCATCGATTCAGTCGTCGCAAGTGAAGAGTCCGATGAGCTCTTGGTGGTCTCGAAGGAGCCCACGGGGTGCGGTGTATCTGAGATAATTTCGGACAAGTCTGCAGAGTGTGGAGGATCCGAAGGGGCAATGACGGTGTCTGAGGCGTAATGACAGGCTCAGCAGTGCAGCGTTGAGTGATTGCCCTCGGAAGACTCGATTATAGAGTTGGCTTCTGCGACATTAAAAAGACTTTGCTTTCAGATGGAGCATGGGATAGAGGTGGCTTCACAGATGGAGAGATGTGACACGAGTTCAGAGCGAAGTGCAGAACCAATATCCTAGCACCAATGCTGGAGATGCACAATTCCAGATGGAGCAGCGCATACGGAAGCATAGGCGAAGTTCTGAGAAGATCGTGTCAGAGTATGCAGCAGGCGCCGGCATAGGATTGCTGCAAATTCTTCAGAAAAGTTCAGAACAGTTGATGCGGCTGCCAAGCAGAAAGATGCTTACAACTCTACGGGTGGTGCATAGAAGCAAGCCAAGATCTTCAATGATTCAATGATAGAGGCGATCATCCCAAAGGCCTCAAAAAAAGCTCAGTAGTTGAAGAAGAATGGCGGTGGCAAGATGTGCACAAGTAGCTATCAGGACGTGCATCGACAGCAAGTTCGTGCAGGAGAACATTGCCAGGTATGCCAAGACTTGGGCGCACCAAGGTGGAGATTGTAGAATTTGATATGATGCTTCCAAGCCTTGGGAGGCCACAGGAGAAGCCAAGATGTTGGCTCCGGAAGACTATGATGGATGTGAGTCCTAGGATTAGGATAGGAGTTATCCTAAGTAAAGGCGGCGTGTAGCCCTGCATGGGCTCGAGGTTCAGATGTGAGAACCTTAAGGGGCTTGGTAGGTGCTCCGGAGACCTCGGACATAAGGTGGAGCAAGGATCAAAGTCAGGAGAAAAATCAGCCAAGACAAAGGACTGACACACAGACAGGCTGGCTCAGGCTGAAATCCAGCCGACTATCTCAGGCAGACAAAAGACAGGGTTTGGACGAGATGCAGCCGAGCCAGCTCGGCTCCTGACAAAGCTGGCTCGACGGTGGCGAATAGAATTGGACGAAGTTTTCTATTTAGATCTAGGACAGGCTTTTATCCTAGGATTTTAAGGCTTAAACCAATAAAGTCTTAAGAGGGCTAACTCATATATGGATCGAGTTCAGATCCAGGGGATGAGAGCATGTGAGACATGTACATGGGCTCGGTGAGTGCTTTCATGTATTGGATTAGCCTATGAGAATTTTTCAGCTGGGATTTGGATTTATTAGGGTTCATGTGGTATAGCAGAAATCCTAGGATATATAAACCCAGGTATTGTATCTTTACAATAGAATGGAATATAATTGAGCTTTTCTTCCTAAAACTCTCTACTCTTCTCTCTCTGGTTCCAACTTTAAGCCCTAGGTGCCGGCCATCTATTTTGTTCTTCTTCTCTCCAACAATTAGTATCAGAGAGGTACCAGGATCCAACACCTTGATCGTTTCTATAATATTTCACATGAAACTCTATGGCGGTTCTAATAAGATAGAGGGCTCTATTAGTCCCACATCGGTTGTAAGTCAAGGACTCTAGCTTATAAGGATGAGACCACCCTTCTCACGTGAGGAGGCCCACAGACCAAACCGGATGATACCTCATGTGCCAAGCTATCAAGCCCTTGTCTGCAATAGTTGGCGTGCCAAGTAGGGGCAGGGGTCCATCCCTACTGACTGTGGGGCTTCTCAGACAGTACACGGCCGCTACCCCCTTGACTTTGGGGGAGGAGAGGAGGGGGGCGCTCACTCTGTTGTGGTTCTGGTTAAGGTGGACTCTATTAGGCCTACATCAGCTGTGAGTTAAGGAGGATTCTAGCTTATAAGGAAGGGAACACCCTTATAAGCCAAGTAGGGGTAGGGGTCCACCCCTGCTGACCATAAGGCTTCTCAGACCGTACACGGCTGCTACCCCCTTGACTTTGGGGGAGGATAGGAGGGGGGGCGCTCACTCTGTTGTGGTTCTGGTAAGGTGGACTCTATTAGGCCTACATCAGCTGTGAGTTAAGAAGGATTCTAGCTTATAAGGAAGGGAACACCCTTCCCATATGAAGTACCTTTTGGATTGAAATCCAAGGGATAAAACCATGAGACCCACCAGCCAGAAAAAACAATACCTCACATGCCGAGCTATCCACCCTCTTTTTTTCACTAAAGAGGGGTGGGGGGGGGGTTAGAGATTTAATCAATTAGTACCGTGCAAATGTTTGCATGACCTAATCACCAAGAGGGGAATAGTTTTAGCTCATAGTTACAGTATAACCATGGGATTAAGGATCAACCTTTTTTTTCCTCTAGAGACGGGGGGAGAGGCGGGAGGTTTGAGATTTAATCAATTAGTACTGTGCAAATGCTTGCATGACCTAACCATTTAGAGGGGAATACTTAGCTCATGGTTACAATAGAAGCATGGAGTATAAGATACTGGTTTTTCTTTTACAAAACAATGAATTTCCTGAACATCAAAAGATAACCACAATCTGCCTCAACAGGATAGATATTAAAAGAAAAGTTTCATGTGAAATAAGAAATTTCCAGTATCACCACAATAAGGGGCTCTTTGCATTCTAAAATTGGTCACCCAAATGACTTGCAAATGTGATCCAAGAAAACATATAACTCCCCTGTTTATGCTTCCTTTCAACATTCTAAAGAGAGAGAAAAACAGAACAAGAGAAAAAGTCCGGCTTAAATAAAATCTGTCAGAATCGGCATCAGCAAATGTTCCTCTCATACTCAACGACTAAATCCCTCATGCAAAAATAGAAACTAAGTTCCATCTACTAATCCACAAGGTTGTTTGGGAAAGCAAACGAAAATCAATGTGCTTGCACATTTTAATGATGCAAGTAAAATGTTTTCAGTTACAAACAAGTGTTAACCATACCTTGACAGTGTCATCAGTTGAATGGGCTTCTGCTACATCACATAACTTTCCGATTATATAAGAAGCAGAATACTTTCCATCTGCTGTCCCATATTCGCCTAGAACCCAGCATATGACCTGCACTTACATAAAGTATATAATGAAAGAATATTTTTGGGGAAAAAGTTACAGAAGTAGCAGCATTTTCCCTAATGAAGGTAGATAAATGGCTTAGCTTAGAGAGAACAGAGAAGTACCTGCAGAAATACAGATGGAAGCTTAGGCTCCCCAAGAATACGTAAATATGAATCCACCTGCATAAAAAGAAAAATAAGTCAACTTTTATAATTATGGAAAAAAAGCAAATGACAGATGGACTGAAAATCTAAGAGAAAAGGAACAAAACACATAATAGCAATAAACATCAGAATTTTTGACAAAATGCAGCAACAAACACTTCCATGATAAACTTTGTGGTGCAACGGTACTTCAGTATTTTATGCAGCACCTAATACGACCATGTAGATTTTTTTTTTTTTTGTTGGTAATAGACCATGTAGAATAGTATACAAACATTCTTTTAAATAGAAAAAATAATCAAAGCTATCATCTGTAGATTTTGAAGCTTGTTTATCTTTAATGAATTAAAAAATTACAAAACATACAATAGTATTATAACATAATGGTTAGCATGATTTAAATGCCAGCACTCCACTCTATAGAATGCAAATAACATCAGATGGTATTTGCATGGACTTCTATGGTGTCTATGACAGATTCTTTAGGAAAATGATTCATTCGCTCTACAATGCAAATAACATCAGATGGTATATGCATGGACTCCTATGGTGTCTATGACAGATTCTTTAAGAAAATGATTTATTTGCTCTTATTTTTGTTTCACTTTCTTTTGAGAATCTTCTTATTTACTTTGTGACAGATTAACAAGTCTGGCTCATTATTTTGATGATTTTATTCTGAACAAAAAACAATGAGTTACAATTTAGGTCAAAAGAGTAAAATGAGACAGTGGAAAACACTAAAACTGATAAACACGATATGTTTTGAACAGCTCAAAACTCCCTTTGAACATGAAAAATTGTGGACTAGTTTTAGGAGAGAAAATTCAAATATTGAATTAAAGATCACCTTTATACAGAATAAAAAGTTTTTGATTATGTGCATACACATAACATTACTACTATTATCTTATAATACTTGACTAACCTACTTCACACATGACAGTAACAACACAAGATTAGGTTGGATAAATTATGTCTGCAAATAAAGCAGCTACACTGACTAACATAAAGATGTCAAACTGCAATAAGATAGGAAACCTGCAGAATTTTTTCACCAACTTAGATCAAGATTGCTGCTTACAGAATACTTCACTAAGCAGAAAAAAGGTTTTGAACCATGGTTATAAGCTAAGGTGGCATTTGGCATGCCTGTCAGTCAGTTTTTTTTCTTTAAACTGAAACACAGTATCCATTTTTTCCTTGTGAAAACCTGAAACCTGTTCTGGCACTAGGGTAGTGGCAGCAGTGGTGGCGGGCGTGGCAATGGTTACAGTGGCAGTGGTGGCAACAGGGATAAAAGAGAACCAGTATTTAGTTTTCAAAAGAAGTACAAGCCAGAATTCCTTGCTTCTACTTTTCTAAAAACTGTAAAGTGGTTTTTAAAAAACATGGAAACATAAAATCAGCTACCAAACAACTTTTAAACCCCATCCATGATTTGGTGAGTTCTCTTGCTAAAACTTTAAGTTTTTGTCTTGATCCAAACAGGATAGAAAACAGAAGTTATATTGTGAATTTGTTTAATTTCCCTCATCTCCTTAGATTTGCATGTGCTTCTGAATCAGCAATTACCCACCTGTCACCAACAAAATACTAGTCATGTCACAATGCAATTTTATTAGGTGGACATGGAAGCATACTCTCATTCAAGGCATTAAGGATTTGTTCATTTTAAAAAAAAAGGAAAAAGGAAAAATTGATTCAACATATAACAGGAAAGTTATAAAGCTTTTTGAACTTGAATATGCATGAGGTAATCACAAATCTATTTTATAGACAGCAGATCCCAATACACTGAACCACTAAACCCATAGCCGCACATTTCGGATTATCAGGTCTGATATGCCAAAGGCATAAGTGAGTCTTTCTACACATGCACGTCCAAGGGCATGTTAAAGCAGCACATCTGAATATACGTAAAATTAAGCAAAGCCACTAAGATTATCTTCAATATAATTAAGTCAACTTAGAAGAAGTACATACAGCAGAGGATCTCAGTTGACTATCAGCACCTTCATCATCCTCTCCAAATCCTTCAGCAATTAATCGCATTAAATTATGTGCCACTCTAACATTTACAAGATCACCTGCATGCTCAAAGACCTTATTCATGGTCTGGGGAGTAAACATGTTAGAAACACCGTCAATGGAGTTCCAAAGTCAAATGCAGAATATCATTTTCAAAGCAAGAAGCTGGACATAATACAATAACACTTGTAGAAATAATAAAATTACAATTGTAAATACCTGGATAAACCATTGGTTGCTTGGTGCAAATTGTTCAGCAAGCTCAACACAACGTGATGCTATTTCTGTTTTGTAATGATTGTCATTTATGCTTATCATGTAATCAATCATGCGATCAACTATCACTTCAACATTTGAGGACTTAGTCATTTTATAAAGTAACTCAAAGGTCTTGCGCTTTAGAGTATCATCAGGATCCTGTGCAAAGCATGCATTCCAACAAAGAAGTGGTTCGATTAGTTTATAAAAATCATCTCAGAAATCTGCAAGGGCATGTATCACGAAATCTTTCTTTTAGCCTTTAAGAAATAATTTAAATAAGAAGTAATCAAAATATTATAAACAAGATGTATAAAGCTTTGAGAATTTTGCAAAAATAAACATCCTTTTTCTCTACTTTTGCATATTTGAGACAATTTTTAGAGTTTGGGACGAAAATATCCCAGTTTCTTTCAAGCAAGAGATTTTTCTCAGCCATGATGAAGAGCGCATCCCTCTCTCATCATCTTTCCTCCTAATATGCCCCTTCCCTCCATCACATCTTAACCTCCTCCCTACCATTCCCCCATCACTTCTCTCATCTTCCTCCTCTTTCTCATCCTCTTCTCCCACCTGCATCTACCACCCTACTACCTTCACCTTCAGGCTTGAGTTTTGGCAAGTTAAACCCCCTCTCATAAAGAAGAATAAGGGGAGAAAAATGAATAGTCTAGCCACCATATGATGGAAATCAAAGATTGTGCACATATTCCAGAAGGAAGCATCGCTAAACCCTAATCCTAAATTATTTTTTTATGAATTTAATTTTATGAGTTTATTTAAGTTATTTTATTTTATTGGGACTTTTAATTTTGTTAGGACTCAGTAAGTAGAGTTCTGTTAGATTACGAGTTAGCAATTTGACTTCTATTAGATTGCAAATTGTGTCTCTATTTAAAGGCACCACCTGTATGGAGAACCTTAGACTTGAATGATTGATTAATTGAATTCCTTAAATTTCAGGCTTTGAATCTTTATTTTTTTTTGCTTTTCAATTTTCTTTCTTCTTTCTTTGTTTTCTTTTAGTTTTACATCAATTTGGTATCAAAGCTTCACGATCTCCGATCCCCATTTTTCTTTCTGATTTCACGGTGCTCCTCTTTCTTCCTGAATCGCACCCCTTTCCTCCTCCATCTCTCTCTCTTTTCCATCGCCTCCCAATCAGCCCCTTCCCACCGACCGACAGCAAAAAAAAAAATCATTCGGCATCACCGCCCCCTGACTGAGACACCTGCGCCCGTGCCCCCCTTGTTTTGTCGTCGCCATCTTCCGTCGTTGCCGTCTCTGCTGTCGACTACCATCGGCGCCTGCTCTTCCTCTACCTGTTGTCACCGGCGTCCGCTTTACCTTCCAACTTCCTTCTGAGGTCTCTATCAGGCAGGTGGTTTCAATCGTCACCTTCCCCATCGCCCATTGCCGGCTACTCACCATCGACCTTTTCCGTCACACCGACGGCTTGCTAGAGTCCGCCATCGTCTTCCCTGCCCGCCGAACACTGGAGCCCTAGAGGCCGTCGAAGAAAACAAAGAAAAAAGAAAAGAAGGCTCAGCCTTCTAAAGAAATTGCGGTCAACAGACCGCCTATGAACCACGATCTATAGACCGACGGTCCATAGACCCGGTCTATGGACCCGAACTACAGATAAAAAAAAAAAAGAAAAGTTTACCAAGTCTGAATACCCGGTCCACACCAAAAAAAAAAAAAGAGGAGCTTTATTGGAGATCTCCTTGTCTTCAACCTGCAAGCACCACATGATGGTATTTAATTTCATCTAATGAAAGATATAATCCTTCATTAAATTTTGGATTTTTTTAAATCTTTCGATAATTTATATTGCGTAGGCCCTTATTTTTACTTATTATCATATTTTTTCCACATATTTACTATTGCATGCACCAAACACCCACATATTTGCTGTTGCACGCACTAGAAATATAGACATTACGCTGGACCCTACAAATTTTATTGAGCATCATAGCTAAAAATTTTCAGTACATATAATATTTAATTAAAATTTAAATCCTTTTTGCTAACATGACTATTGATAATCCAAAAGATGCACATACTACTATAAAAAAAGAATTTGAATCTGTCAAAAATACCCAAACAGCCTTCCAAGAAACTTTAAACCAAATTTGTCAATCATCAGACCAACTTCATACTAAGATTGGTAAGCTTCGTGCTAGTCAAGTAACCGTGTAGACATAGCCAACCTCATAGGTCAATAAGTAGAACGCCAAATTTTTCTAAAAGAGTCAAGAATAGGCAAACAACCTACAGAAGATGATCTTCCTACTAATCAACCTATTCATCGATCTTCCTCATGAAATCTTAAACCTAATGGAGGCCAAAATCATGTCATGCATACTAGTCAAACATCCCCAATCTATACAACAGTCCCTCCAATTACCCACCATTTCATGAATAATTTTGAGGATTCTCACTATTATAAGAGAGATGAATATGATCGAGAAGGCTACGAAGAAAAAGTAGAGCCGCCGAATTCTACATCTAGATATCCTAGGCAGCCTACTAGGTATGCACAAAATTCTGAATACTTTAGACTCCAAAGACAACAAATTAAAACATATCCAAATAGATATAAAAATTTTGAAAAACCACTTAAAGGGGTTAAAGTTAAGATAGCCTCTTATGATGGTAGGTTAGATCCAACGGCATTCTATGACTAGTTTCTGGATTTAGAGTCCTATTTTGAATGGTATCACATGTCAGATGCCTCTCGCATCCATTTTACAAAAATGAAACAAATAGATTCTGCCTAACGGTATTGGCAAACAGTTGAAAGGAACTTAGAATGGGTAGGTCATCCACCTATAATACTTTGGGAGAAAATGAAATTCAAACTGCACGAGAAATATATTTTTATTTATTATAAAAATCAGTTGTTAGATCAATAGTATATTCTTAGATAAGAAAATACTAGCGTCACTGACTATATGACTCGTTTTGAAGATTTACAACTGAGGTATGACATATCTGAGAAGTCATGAAAATTGGTTTATAAATTTATTAGCGATTTACGAAATGATCTAAAAAAAAGAAGTTTCCTTGTATTCACCAGATTCTGTAGAAGAAGCCTATCATAAAGTCCTAGAAATTGAGAAATTTCATTGAACTTCATCTTAACGAAGAATTCCTTTTTCTAATGAATCTGGGCAGTCTAGGTCTGTCCCTGTTAGTCGTACAAGAAATGTGTCACAAATAGCCCCTTTTCGTCTAGGATCAAACTCCACACAGACACTAGGACCCGAGAAACTATGCCGAAGATATCTCAATCAACCAATTCTTCAAATATAGAGTGTCACCATTACCATGGAAAGGATCATATAGCTGCTAGATGTCCATACCATACTTTGACCATAGAACCAGAATATGAGAAAATAATACCAGCTGAAAATGCACTAAAAAATTTTAATCCTCTAAACATATGCTATATAGTCACCACTCCTGCAAACTCTGAGGCTTGAAAATGCACTAGTATTTTTCACACATACGCCCAATTGGGGATAAGATCTGTAAACTTGTCATTAATGATGATAGCTCGATGAATGTTGTATCTAAATATACCGTTAATCGACTAAAGCTGAAACCCCATCCTCATCCTTACAGAGTTGCTTGGCTAGACAAAACCTCACTTCCTATTAATGAGTGTTGCCTAGTGCCAATTTAGATGGAAGATTATTCCATCGAGATTATGTATGATGTCTTACCCATAGAGGTTGCTAGCGTCATTGTAGGTCGACCTTGGATTTATGATGTGAATGCTCATAATTTTGGTAGAGAAAATACCTATATTTTTACGTATAAAGATAAGAAAATTAGATTAAAACCTGCCAAACCTAGTGAATCCCATCCTATTAGAAAAGACGAATTTTTCTTAAATTTTCAATCAGAAAAACTGTCACATTTTAACTCATAAGGAATTTAAAGAAGAAAGTTCAAAAACTAGAACTATCTTAGCAGTCATTCCTAAAGGTGAAATTCAATTAACCTCAAACATCCAAGATAACTCATCTTCTAAGATTGAACTACTATTAAAAAAATTTATGGATATGACCCCAGAAGAAATATCAAATGGCCTACCTTCCTTGCAAGACATTCAACAAACCATTAATCTTGTTCCCTTACCCATGAATAACCGCACTTCTGAGTCTATAATTTTTTTGCTAAATACATTCATGACATTCCTACTGAAATTAGATAAAAGATTACTAATGAATACTAAAAAATATAAACTTGCTACTGATGCTCACCGTAGAAAAGTGGAATTTAACAAGGATAACTATGTGATGATTCATATTCGTCCTGAATGTTATCCACGAAATTCATTCAAAAAATTATATGCTCGAGCCACTGATCCATTTCGCATTCTTCGTAAACTTGGACCTAATGCATATTATATAAATCTATCCTCTAATTTAAAATTTAGTCCAATTTTTAATGTTGAGGATTTGCTAACTTATCAAGGCACATTCAAGCCTCCTACTATACATGCAGGTGATAATAGGGACCACACTCCATCTCCTCCAATGCCAGTTCCAATTCTTCCATCATTTCCACCATCTTTATCAGATTGAATTGAACGTATTATCATAGATGAAATTATTTCTTCTATTGATGGAGAATTTCGTCGATTTTTTATCAAATGGCACGACCATCCAGACTCAGATGCTACTTGGATCCTCGAAGAATAACTACGACGTATTGATCCAAATATTTTAGAAGATTACATCAATTCCTCGCTAAAGTCAAATTCTTTCCAACCAGGAGGAAATGATGGGAATCAGAGATTGCGCACGTATTCCAAAAGGAAGCATCGCTAAACCCTAACCATAATTTATTTTTTTATGAATTTAATTTTATGAGTTTATTTAGGTTATTTTATTTTCTTGAAACTTTTAATTTTGTTAGAACTCAGTTAGTATTCTGTTAGGTTACGAGTCAGCAATTTGACTTTTATTAGATTGCAAGTTGTCTCTATTTAAAGGCTCTACCTGTATGGAGAACCTTAGACTTGAATAATTGATTAATTGAATTCCTGAAATTTCAGACTTTGAATCTTTTTTTTTTCAATTTTCTTTGTTCTTTTTTTTTTGGTTTTACATCACCATGATTCTCGCTCGTATTTATGACAAGCACCTTCATCCAAAGCTAATATTAGAAGATTTTGAACAGCGGCCTTATAGGTTTTAAGCAAGACATAAATTCCCAGAAGATTGAGAAAGAGTCCAAAAATCAGAATAGAGCCATCATTCTACAGAACTTGTTTAATTTTTTAGGGCATACACAAGCTTACCAAGAAGAGAACTCAAGCAGAAAGTAGTGTGATGATAAACTTATGCAATTAATTAATTAATTAACAATAAATGTGCAAAATAAACAATCAATGTTATAATTTGTTACATCACAACAAATATGTGGAATATAAATTTAGCACGTTGACAAGCATGTCAAAAATTTATTTAATTTTTCATTACACCAACTATACACTAAAATTGCTCTTTCATAAATTTGTTCGAACTTTACTCAAAACTTATACAACCATTAACTAAAACTTGTGGAAGCTTGTCATTTGTCAATATTAATTTTATATTAAATCAATTTTCACAAATTTATGCAAGCATTGTTTAAAACTTGTGTAAGCTGATTATTATTTAATGTCAATGATGCACTTAAAACTTATGTAACCACTATTTAGAACTTCTTTGAGCTCCCATCATGTTGATCTTAGCCTTTTATAAATTTAGCAAGTTTTACTCTAAATATGTGAAACCACCATCTAAAACTTTGCTAACCAAGGTCCACAGACTCGGTACCAGAACCTATGCCAGCCGGCCAATGATATGAGTCAGTACGGATCTATATCAGACCGAACTGGCGTGAGCCGACACAGAAGCGAGGAAAGGAACCAAGGAGAAGGAAAAGAGGGAAAAAAGATAGGGGAAGAGAGAAGGCTGGAAGGAAGGGAGAGGGTAGTCGGAGGAGACACCAGCTGTGGCCACACGTAGACCGCAAGCATGCTTGGAGAGCCACCAAGGCCTCCGCTTCCTCTACCAAATCGCGATCGAGAGAGAGAGAGAAAGAGAGGGGAAAGAAAGAAGGGAGGGGAAGCCGACGGAGGGCCTCCGACTGCCGCCAAACGGTAGAATCGCGGTCCACAGCTTCGTAGATGCGAAATAGGGACGATCGCCTCTGTTTCATCGGGTTTTTAAAAAAAAAAAACCACAACCACAATGAAGGCAGCAATGGATTTGTCGACTTCAGTGTTTCACCAGTTTTTTTTAAAAAAAATTCTGAAATAGTGAAACCAGCAAATCCATTGCTAACCTCACCATTCATTTTCATTTAGAAAAAACACGATGAACTGAATAGGGTGGTCGCCCCTGTTCCACGACCGCAACTCCGTCCACGTCTTTTCCACCACTCGATGGCCATGACAGCCACCCAGCACCCTCCAACAACCTCTCCCCCGGCTGCACCTCCCTCCCTCTCTCTATCTCTCTCAATCAAATGCCCTATCAAGCAACATGGAGCCGTGGAGCCTCCGCAGCACTCCAAGGGCCTCAACGGGCCACCACCAACCCTCCGGCAGCAACGTCCCCCCCCCTCTCTCTCTCTCTCTCCCTCATCTGGTGTTCCAATTTGGCCGGCTAAACCGTCCTAGTTTGGCTCGGAATGTCCCAAACTGTCTAATTTAGGATAGTTCGGCAAACACTATTACTAACTCATTATTACACAGAAAACAGAGATTATTTATGAATTTTGAATCAAATATCTTCCATATACGCTTCCAGCATCCATTTTTTTTCCATGGGAGGAGGTTGAATTCATCAAAAATATTGATTGCAAAGCAGCAGGTGATAGAAGGCGAATACAAAAGTTATTTGGGGTTTTAAAATTCATTTCAGGATAGGACTTCTTTAGGGTTGTACATTTTAACATTTATGTGTCTTAAGCATTCTATGATCCATATATTTGGATTACTTCTTCCCTTGTGCTTTCAATTTTAGCCTCTTTTTTCTTAGACTCCAAGCTGCTTATTAATCTTGTTGTGCCTCTCTCCCTCCCCCCCCCCCCAAAAAAAAAAAAATTATGAAGGAAGCTTACACCAATTTTCTTGCTGACCTAATTTTTTGATTAGATCGTAAACTAATCCAGTCATAAATCCATTGAGACAAAAAAATTATGAAGGAAGCTTACACCAATTTCCTTGCTGACCTAATTTTTTGATTAGATCGTAAACTAATCCAGTCATAAATCCATTGAGACAAGTGCTGTTCAGATTTGATTTGCATCAGAGCCTCAAAGCCAAGTATTCTCATCCCTTCAAACGTAAAGGTTTTGGAGAACAACAACCATTTGAATCCAGAAAAATCATATTGTAATTGAAAATAGACCTAGTTAAACTGAACAAAAGAAAAAAAATTAACGACCACATTCTTATCACCAAAAATCTACAGCTTGTATTAACTGAAAGCTCCTCCCTAAAGTTTGATCAAGTGTTTATAAGGGATTGGCCAGTAAAATCATATTTCCTCACAACTTCAGAAAGGGATGCATGATTTAGGAGTGATCCTTCCCCTTGTGCCTTAAGACATCAAAGATGAATGTCTTTATTAGTATCAAAAAGATCTGTTCCACCAAGGCGTTAGAACTCATAGTTCATATAATTTCTCCCCATACCACTGTCTTTCCAAGGCCCTTCAAAGGCATCTCAACCCTCTGAACCTTAAAGAAATTGAAGCTTGTTCTTCATGGTGCAAACCCACCTCTTATACCAAATATAATGAGTAATGACACCCTAGAATTTCTCAACAAGTACCTATCCGCTGGGGATCTCCCATAAGTCTGCTTCACATATTGATGCAAAAGCTCCAAGAAAAATAAACAAAGAACAAAAATAAAATTAAGAAGAAAAGTAAAAAAAGAAACAAAGATTCAAAGCCTGGATTGAGAAAATTTAATTAGTCAATCAATTGTTCGGATCTGTCTTTCTCCACACAGATGGAGCTTTTAAATAGAGAAACAAAAATATCCTATCAAAAATCTAATTCCTGAATTGAATCCTAATAGAACTCTTCTTATAGAGTCCTAACAAAATTAGAAGTCCTAATAAAATAAAATAACCTAAATAAATCGACAAAATTAAATTCATAAAAATAAATTAGGGTTAAGGTTTAGCGATGCTTCCTTCTGGAATACGTGCGCAATCTCTAATTCCCATCATTCTCTCCAAGTTGGAAAGAACCTGACTCTAACGAGGAATTGATGCAAGCTTCTAAAATGTCTGGATCAATACGTCATAGATCTTCTTCAAAGATCGAAGTAGCATCTGAATCTGAACGATCGTGCCATTTGATCAAGAATCGACGAAATCCTCCATCAGCAGTAGAAACAATCTCATCCGTGATAATACGTTCAATTCAATCTAATGAAGATGGTGGAAGTGATGGAAAAATTGGAACCGACACTGAAGGAGATGGTGTGTGATCTCTGCTACTACCTGCATGCATAGTAGGAGATTCGAATGTGCCTCGACAAGGTAGCAAGTCTTCAATATTGAAAATTGAACTAAATTTTAAATCAAAAGGTAATTCTATATAATATACATTAGGTCCAAGTTTACGAAGGATGCGAAAAAGATCAGTAGCTCGAGCATGTAACTTTTTCAATGAATTTCATGGATAACGTTCAGGACGAATACGAACCATTACATAGTCACCCTCGTTAAACTCTACTTTTCTACGGTGAGCATCAGCAGCAAGCTTATATTTTTCTATCAATCAGTTGACGAAGATTGAAACCATAAATAATTTCAAAAGAACTTTTACCAGTAGACCTATTTACTGAATTATTATAGACAAATTCTGTGGTAGGCAATGATAATTCCCACGTTTCAAGCTTATCTCCAACTAAATACCTAAGTAAATTACCAAGACTACTATTTACAACCTCTGTTTGACCATTAATCTATGGGCAAAAGGATGAAAAATTTAAATTTATCCCAAATAGTTTCCAAAGGATCTTACAGAAATAACTCATAAATTTGACATTACGGTCGGATACTATGGAAGAAGGTAAATCATAAAGTCGAACGTCTTCCTTAAAGAACAACTTTGCAATAAAAAAAGCATCAGAATTCTTTTGACAAGGAATGAAATATACTATTTTGGAGAATCGATCAACAACTAGAACTATGATCTTCTTTACTATCTGTTCTCTCATTTTCTCAGCTCCTTAGGATTTGTTAGGGATAAACCCCACTCCCGCCGAAATCCAGTCTGATGCTTAGCCTAATGTAACTGATAATCACAGAAGAACTTCGATCGAAAATTCTTCCTCCAACGGCCAAACCCCTCCCAGACTTCTCCTTCAGTTGGATTCCTCCAGTGGCCGAACTCCTTCCGAATTTCTCTTTCGGTCGGATTCCTCTAAGAGCCAAACTCCTTCCGGACTTCTCCTTCGGTCAGATTCCTCCAGAAGCCGAACTCCTTCTGAACTTCTCCATTAGTCGCACTCCATCCGAATTCCTCCAGTGGATTACTTCCAAATTTCTAGTATTCCTCCCGGATGATCCCCTCTAGCCGTATTCCCTTTAGGAGTCCGAACTCCTTTGGAATTGATGTATCAAAGCTCTTCACCAACCAATGCATGCTTTCTCCGGACTTCAACTATTAAATCTCAACGAACGGGCACATCACGACAACGGACACCTCTCCGTAACAAACTCCATGTGGCCCCGAGCGATCCACTACCGAACGGTTACGACTATCATTATCAGTCTGCTACGGGCGATACCTCTCTCCGTAATAAATTCCACGTGGTCCCGAGCGGCCCACGATCGGACGGTTACGACTATCATTATCAGTCTGCTACGGACGACACCTCTCTCCGTAATAAATTCCACGAACGGTTATGACTATCATTATCAGTCTGCTACGGACGACACCTCTCTCCGTAATAAATTCCACGTGGTCCCGAGCGGCCCACGATCGGACGGTTACGACGGTCATCTATCAGTCTGCTCCAGGCTCCGTCTATAAAAAGGGACCCTCCAGATATGTTTTCTCTAAGCTCTCTTCTCCTTCCCAAAACTCTACTGAATTCTTTCCTGAACACTCCATTTCTGTTGGCCAGAAGAGCTAACTTGATCTTCGGAGGATCCTACCGGAGCCACCACCATCGACTCCAGACAGGACTTTATTTTGCAGATCACCGACGGCGACCTCTTCTTTCTCAACTCCAGCTCGATCCGACGTCAACCAGATTCTGCACCAACAGGATTAATGCTAGAGGAAGAGTACTTTGTTCCTGAGGTACCCTTATTCTTAAAGGAGTACTCTATCTATCCTGTGGATCTTCTTCTTCAAGGTTCATCTCCATCCTCTCCCTCAATCCCAAGAAATGCCTCCAAAGAAGGCGACTACCCGGAGATCTACCGCTTCTGCCGCTAGATCTGAGCTAGATCCATCCGTTCCTGCTTCATCGCCGGCGCTTCAACCTCCACCAACGGCCGCAATAGATCCAGAGCAGTTTAACCTACTAATGCAGCGGATTCAGGATCTCACCGAAATGGTGTAGGCCATACGGCAGGGTGATGGTTCTGCCAAGAAACCAACCATCAGGATGTCAGGAACCGGTCCTAAGGAGGAGCACTTGGGCTAGCATATCCGTCGCCCCTGGGAAGGAGAAACAGAGAGCAGAGAATCCTTGTTCGGACCCTGATTCTTCTCCGGAAGAGACCTTCCCCATCTACAGCCAGAAGTCTTCCAAGATCTGCAATCGAGATGACATCCTCGATCAGAAACTGCGGAAGATAGACCAATGGATTGAGGAACTCTGCCACGTCGCCCCGGCTCACCATGACGACGTCCACACCAATCCCCCTTTCTCTTCCCGAATTATGCAAGAGCCCGTTCCACCGAACTTCAAGTTTTCTCAATTTGAAAGCTACGACGGAACCACTGATCCGATCGATCACCTGAAGGCCTTCCGGATCATGATGCTGCTCCATGACGCACCAAACGCCATCTTATGCCGAGCTTTTCCATCTACCTTAAAGAGAACAGTAAGAAACTGGTACTCGACGTTAAAGCCGTGTACGATCTTCACCTTTAACCAGATGAGCCATCAGTTTGCGGCTCACTTCGTTAGCAGCTGACGTTCCCGCTGAGGTTCGGATTCCCTGATGAATATCAAGCAGAAGGAAGAATATATCTGAACTTATGTCACCTAATTTAATGCTGCTGCATTGGAGGTCCGGAACTTGGACCAGTCTGTTGCAATGGCCGCGCTCAAGGGCAGCCTTCGAAAGAATGATTTGTTGTTCTTCCTAGAGAAGAAGTACCTTAGGAATTTTGCCGATTTGCTAGCTCGGACTGAAGGATATGCCCGAACGGAAGAAGCCTTCAAGTTGAAGGATGAGGAAGCCGCAGGAGAGCGGCGGACAAGCGAGTCTAATAAACCCGCAGCTGATGGGGGGCCGAATGAAGTTCGGCCACGCTCACGGACTCCCCCCGAGCACAAGCGAGCCCGAACTCCTCGAGCTCGTCGTCAAAGAAGCCCCGACAAAAGAACACGACGAAGTTCTCCCCCCGGAAGGTTCACAACTACGCCACCTACTCCACAGACACCAGCCTGAAGCAAGAGAGAAGCAAGAGAAGATCGGCCGAGGGTACTGCCGTAGCCAAAACCACCAAAGAGGAACAACAAGATCGGCCACCTCTCGGCATCATCAATACTATCTCTGGGAGACTGAGTGCTTTGGCGAGCCGCCATCTCTTAGCCTCAGAGCCAGGAGAACTTGCTCTAAATTGGGAAGGCTCGTATGAAATAGAGGTCGTCCGGCCCGGAGCTTATCACCTGAAGGAGCTCGGAGGAACAATGCTCCCACGATCTTGGAATTCAGAAAATCTGAGAATGTACTATCAGTAATTTTCCTTCAATAAAACTCCATCTCAACATTATTGTTTCTTGATGCAAAAATTATGTGACGACAGAAAAGAAGCAATCAAAAATGGCCATGTTAGGAACAGGAGGAGAACCTCGTCCTAACATGAGCAAGTCGAAGACCTTCGATTATTTAAGACAGGAGGGGAGAGGCCCATTCAACGGCCATCTATGCCTCTAATGCTATGTTAGGAACAGGAGGAAAACCTCGTCCTAACATAAACAAATCGAAGACCTCCAGTTATTTAAGACAGGAGGAGGGGAGAGGCCCATTCAACGGTCCATTTGCGCCTCTATTGCTATGATAGGGACAGGAGGAGAACCTCGCCCTAACATGAGCAAGTTGAAGACCTCGTTCATTTTAGACGAGATGAAAAGAGAGGCCCCGACAATGGTCCTAATGTGCCCCTACGGCCCATTAAGAACAAGAGGAGAACCTCGTCCTAACGTGAACAAAGTTGAAGACCTCGTTCATTTTAGACGAGGTGAGAAGAGAGGCCCCGATAACGGCCCTTATGTACCCCTACGGTCCGTTAGGAACAGAAGGAGAACCTCGTCCTAACGTGAACAAAGTCGAAGACCTCGTTCATTTTAGACGAGGTGCGAAGAGAGGCCCCGACTCGACTGGAGATAAGATCTCCTCCGAGTTTCAACTTCAACAGGAGATAAGATCTCCTACAATCTCGGCTGAAGATAAGATCTCCCCCGAGCTTCAACCTCGGCTGAAGATAAAAATCTCCTCGAGCTTCAACTTCAACAGGAGATAAGATCTCCTATAACCTCGACTGGAGATAAGATCTCCTCCGAACCTCAACTTCAACAGAAGATAGGATCTCCTTCAACCTCGGCTGGAGATAAAATTTCCTCCGAGCTTCAACCTCAACAGGAGATAAGATCTCCCCCGAGCTTTAACTTCAATCGGAGATAAAATCTCCTACAACCTCGGCTGGAGATAAGATCTCTCCCGAGCCTCAACCTCGACTGGAGATAAGATCTCTCCCGAGCTTCAACTTCAACAGGAGATAAGATTTCCTACAACCTCAACTGGAGATAGGATCTTCTTCAATCTAAATTAGAGATAAGATCTCCTCCGAGCTTCAACCTCAACAGGAGATAAGATCTCCCCCGAGTTTCAACCTCGACTGAAGATAAGATCTTCCTCGAGCCTCAACCTCAACAAGAGATAAGATCTACCCGAGCCTCAACATCGGCTAGAGATAAGATCTCCCCCAAGCTTCAACTTCAACAGGAGATAGGATCTCCTACAACCTCGGCTGAAGATAAGATCTTCCCCAAGCTTCAACCTCAATAAAAGATAGGATCTCCTTCAACCTCGACTGGAGATAAGATCTCTCCCAAGCTTCAACCTCAATCGAAGATAAGATCTCCCCAGAGCTTCAACCTCAACGAAAGCAGAGCCCAAAAAAGAACTTCGCAGTCGTCTTTTTTGTACTCCCTTCGAATTTCGAACTCAGGAGTGGGGGGACTAGTGTTGGAGATAAACCCCGCTCCCGCCTAAGTCCAATCTGATGCTTAGCCTAATATAACTGGTAATCACGGAAGAGCTTCGATCGAAAATTCTTCCTTCAGCAGCCAAACCCCTCCCAGACTTCTTCAGCAGCCAAACTCCTCCATCAGCCGAACTCCTTCCGGACTTCTCCTTCAGTCGGATTCATCCAGCGGCCGAACTCCTTCCGAACTTCTCCTTCAGTCGGATTCCTTCCTTCCGAACTTCTCCTTCAATCAAATTCCTCCAGGAGCCGAACTCCTTTCGGACTTCTCCTTCAATCGGATTCCTCCAGGAGCCAAACTCCTTCTAGACTTCTCCATTAGTCGAACTCCATCCCGATTTCTCCAGCGGATTACTTTCAGATTTCTAGTATTCCTCCCGAATGATCCCTTCTAGTCGTATTCCCTTTAGGAGTCTGAACTCTTCTGAAATTGATATATGTCAAAGCTCTTCACCAACCAACGCCCGCTCTCTCCGAATTTTGACTATTAAATCTCAACGAACGGGCACATCACGACAACAAACACCTCTCCGTAACAAACTCCACATAGCCCCGAGCGGCCCACTACCGGACGGTTATGTCTGTCATTTATCAGTCTACTACAGGCAACCCCACTACCAGACGGTTACGACTGTCATTATCAGTCTGCTACGGACGACACCTCTCTCCGTAATAAATTCCACGTGACCTCGGACGGTTACAACTGTCATCCATCTGTCTGCTCCAAGCTCCATTTATAAAAGAAATCCTCCAGATACGTTTTCTCTAAGCTCTCTTCTCCTTTCCAAAATTTTGCTGAATTCTTTCCTGAGCACTCCATTCCTATTGGCCAGAAGAGCTGACTTGATCGTCGGAGGATCCTATCGAAGCCCCCACCACCGACTCCGGATGGAACTTTATTTTGCAGATCACCGACGACGACCTCTTCTTCCTCAACTCCAGCTCGATCCGACGTCAACCAGATTCTACACCAATATGATTCAACATATAATGTGGAAGTTTAGATATCGGTGACCTCGGGACTAAATCAATTGCGTGTTCGATGTCACGTATGGAAGGTAGGTCATCGGATATGTCTTCTAGAATTATATCCTTAAATTCTTCTTTTAATTGCTCAATTTCAGGATGTGGATTATCTTGCAAGTCTGAGATCAGGTGAATCTCATTCCTAGGGAAGATAGCTAACATTATCCTAGATTTTCCACTTTCTATTTCAAATTCTTTGACACAAAGTGTGACAACTTTTTTGATTAGAAGATTGAAGAAGATTTTATCCTCTTTAGCGGGTTTAGATACAACATTCATAGAGCTTCCACTATCAATGACAAGTTTGCAGACCTTATTCTCACATTGGGCATGTGTAAAAAATACTAGTATATTTCCAAGCCTCAGAGTCTGCAGGAGCGGTGACTATACCTCGCATGACATTAACACAACCTCCTGATTCTTCATATTCTTCATCATACTCTTCTTTCCTATGATAATGAGAATCCTCAAAATTATTCATAGAATGCTGGATAATCGAAGAGACTGTTGTGTAGATCGAGGACGTCTTAAAAGACTGACTAATATGTATGACATGACTCTGGTTACCAGTAGGTTTATAATTTCATGAAAGAGATTGATGAATATGTTGATTACTAGAAAAATTTTCTAGAGATTATTTGCGTATTCTTGACTCTCTTAAGGATAATTGGTGTTCTATCTGCTGATCTATGAGATTTCTTATGTCCATACGGCTATTTATTTGATTAGCATGAAACTCCCTAATCTCAATATGAAGTTGGCCTAATGACCGGCAAATTTAGTTTAAAGTTCCTTGGAAGGCTGTTTGGGTATTTTTAATAGATTCAAGTTTATTTTTTAGGTTACCATTAGTCATGATAGCAAAAAAGATTTTAATATTAATTAAATACTATATATACTAAAAATTTTTTAGCTATGATGCTCACAGTAAAATTGTAGGGTTCAACTTATTGTCTATGTTTCTAGTACGTGCAATGATAAATTATGGATATTTGATGCAAAAAATAGCAAATATATAAAAAAACATATGAGAAAGAATAAAATTAAGGGCCTAAGCAATATAAATTATCCAAAGATTTAAAAAATTTTAAAATTTAATGAAGAAATTGTACCTTTCACCAGATGAACTACCACTTTATGAAGCTTGCAAGTTGAAGACAGAGGACCTCCAATGGAGCTCCCTTTTTTTATTCTTTTTTTTCAGAAACTTTTCTATCTTTTTTTAAGTCTACGGACCCGATCTATAGACCAAGTGTCTATAGACCACAATTCACACGTGGTCTATGTACCGTGTTTCTCCTTTTTTTTTAGAAAGAGGGGGCGCCCTTTGTGTCTGATGGTCGTCGGTCTCTGATGACCATCGGCAAAGGGTTGCTGTTGGCCGGCAACAGGACGATGGGGGACGGTTAATGATGTCAGCGAGGGGCCGGCGACAGGCAACAACGAAGATGATGGAAAAATAGAGACAACGGTGAAGAAGAGGAAGCGGAAGAGGAGACGGCGGTGGTAGGAGATGGCCAAGAGAAAAGGTCAAGCGACGGTCCGCGACGAAGATGGTGATGACGAACGGAAAGAGAGATGGCGATGGGAAGCGCGAGCGCCAGTGTCTCGACAAACGAATGGTGGCGAGCTTCGGGAGGCGGCACCAATGATGAAGGCGGCGATGAGGATCGGCGGCGGGGCGACTGCAACACAGATGGTCCAACGGTGGAGCGACAAGAAGGAATAGGCGGTGGGGAGCACGATCTTCACCCGATCGACAGGAGGGTGTTGCTTCACTCGTTCTCGCAGCCAAGGATCTACGATCGAGATAAAGAGGGCAACGGCGATGATCGACGGCGATGGAGGATGCGGTGACGACTGTCATCAGCGAAGGACGCGACGAGGAAGATAGTGACGACAAAACGGTCGGAGGGGTCTCACGATCGGAATCGGTGATGCCAAAAAAAGTTATTTGTGTTGTTGGTCGATGGGAAGAGGTGAACTGCGATGGGCTACGATGGTAACAAAGAAGAGAAAGAGATGAAGAGGGATGTTTGGCGCGGAGGGATGTAACGGACCGAGAGAAGAGAAGAGGGGGGTGCGACTGCAATACGGAAGATGGAACCGGGAAGGTGGGGATCGAGGCCGTGAAGCTCTGATACCAAATTGATGCAAAAGCTCAAAGAAAAATAAACGACGAACAAAAAATAAAATTAAGAAGAAAAGTAAGAAAAAACAAAAATTCAAAGCTTGGATTCAAGAATTTAATTAGTCAATCAATTGTTCAGATCTGTCTTTCTCCACACAGATGGAGTCTTTAAATAGAGAAACAAAAACATTCTATGAAAAGCCTAATTCCTGACTTGAACCCTAACAAAACTCTTCTTACAAAATCCTAACAAAATTAAAAGTTCCAATAAAATAAAATAACCTAAATAAATCTATAAAAATAAATTAGGGTTAGAATTTAGCGACACTTTCTTCTGGAATACGTGCACAATCCCTGATTCCCATCATAGATGTTTGCATTTTAGTTGAATAAAAAAGATAAGGAACAGCTTATCATGTTTTTCAGTCCGTTGTTTCAATGTTTACACCCACAGCTTAATCTTCTGGTACTATTACTTTGTCTCCTTCAACTGTCCTTACATCCATAACAAGTAAGTGTTCTTCAAATTTGTTTCCAAAGAATCCTAAGCTCTTCAACCTCCTCTTTCACATTGTATTCCCCTAATAATGCATGCACTTTAGTTAATAGATCTACCAGCAAACCAACTCAAAATTTACAAGTTGTAATGGTAATATAAACAAACCACCATATAACTGTAACGTAACCGGCCCTTACTCTTCAATTAAACAATCAAAGCCACCAAACAAACCAACAACCAAATAGGAGCTGAATCTCAATCAGATTTCCTCATCTGACAGCCCAAGATTACAGCTTTTGTCCCTCATTGCATATCATATTCCAGTTTGATTCTGTGTATAAAGATGTTTTCTGCTGAATCTCAGTACCGCTATTTTAAGGGTCATAATAGCAACGTGCTTTCTGCTGATGTTTTCTGCTTTGATCAAGGACAGGCTCATGATACACAAAGGTGGGATAAATGGAGGAAAGGGCAGGCACAATCGCTGGAGAAAGCATGGGAAGCAATGAACAATACCATCAATTCACTATTTTCAGGCAACCAGGGTTCTGATTTCCAACATGCTCATGAATTGATGAAATGGAGATATTTCGTTTATGTCCATGCTATAGAGATGTAACTAGATAATGATTATAGTTCAAGTGGCTCAGATCACTTACTGGCTTGAAGTATGCTACATTTTAGTTAATAAGTGTTTTCTGGTTCTGAGAAAGTCGGTAGAGAGTCTCTGTAAGGCAGTCAATTGAACAAAGAATTCAAATTTCATCAGCCTTTTCTGAGAAAGGATTTGGGTGCCTCATTGTGGACTTTTATTTCTTCTTCTTTTTTTATGTACTATCCATGTGAAACTAAAACAGGAAAGGAGGAGCTGGTTGTCAGTCTACAGAAGTGTGGATGGTTTGATATAGACTTTTGAAGCAACATTGATAGAAGAAAAAGGATAGAAGCCAGATCCAGCTGTCACATCTCCTCTCTAATCTCTTCTCTTCTCTAGTGTTTTTCCTTATTCTTTTTATTTCCTCTTTTGCTTTCTGTGCTATTATTCCTTTTGCTGTCGTAATAAAACCTGCAGTTCTCGTAAGGAAAATATGAGTTGGTTTCCAGGGTGAAACTGATCTCCTATTCCTAATAGGAGAGTGATAGAGCCTTTTAGTCTTCTTAAATTTCAATCTAAGCCCAACTAATATCTGCATGCAGTTACAAAAACCATTGCAGAGAACTAGGCAATCTAATAATGAAATCATCAGAAAACCATCAGGGCACAAATTCTTTGGCTACATTTGGTTTGCAAGCATAGTTCTCAGGAACATGTGGTAGTTTTAGATTTGAGCTCATTTCCATGTTTGATAACTGAATTAGACATGGGAATGTTGATTCCAGTTGGTATTAAACTCCCACAGAAAGGGTAAAACAGTAGGATATGTGCCTGAGTAATTAAAAAAAAATGACATTTATATATTTATTCATATAAATTATGCATAAAATTATTATATATTATTATTTGTTTTAAAAATAATTTATGGTATAAAAATAATATTACTAGTTAAATATTAATATTACATAATATTATACTGAATGTCAAATCAGTATTAGAAGGTTTCCATATATTGTCATAACATTACTGTTTATGACAAGGTTTGCCTCGTTCCCTTGAGATTACTGAACTTATTCAAACATTTGAATTGGAATCGGTAATTCTTAATGATTCTCAAGAACTGATATGTTTAGAATGGGAACCCAACAACCAAATATAGCCTTTCTAACTCTGATAGCAAACATTATCCTAGAAACTCCAAAGAATTCAGAGAACGCCTTCCATTCTTCTTAAGACTGAAACTGACCCAGTTTTATGCAGCAAAACAAAAACTTTTAGATCCATCAGAAATTTTTAACCTGTTCATCTCCTTTGGCCTATCATTCCTTGCACATAACCCTCGGGGTTTTGCATCAGATCATATTTTGGAGTGGATAATGATCACTTTGATTGGTGTGAAGTTTATGATCTGGATTTGTTACCCATGGTCAAATTAACATTAGACACAGGTAGTTATGATGTTGCTGAGCCTGTTCCGAATCTAGAATTCCTATTCCAGCTCCTACTATTCTCATTTTCCAGGCCACTCTGAACCATGGAGAACATAAAAGCAGTATCCTTAAATCTCCATTGATGACTCTTCCATTTTTACAACTACTAGTTTTAAAAACCTAATCCCTTTGTTTCCTCTAGCCTCTTATTTTCTCTTTTGACTTGACTCCATAACAACCTACATCAAAGGTTGTATTTTCTGATCATAAAAAGTAAAGGGTTGCATAAATTGCTCATAACCAAGTAATATGAATATGTAGTTAAATCTTACCGCAAGTTAGCATGTTATGTACTATCTTTTCCTGTTTAGGTGTACATTAAAAGCTCTAAACACAAAATTGGCAAGGATTGTGAAGGTTTGGAGCCATGACTGACATACACGTGTAGCTTTCTAGTGCCTATACTTGCCATGAACATCAATGTTCCCTAGTTGTGTGGTTCCTGCTAGAGCCACAGCTGAGATCAGCATGAAACATGGGAAGATATGGTACACAGGTTGTCTACATGTTGGAAATCCACAACCATGTGGGTTAGCTCATCTTGTAAAGGCTTAGAATGCACTAGCCAGCACAAAACATGGAAGATTATACCGCCTGGTACTGGACATACCATACCATACTGGTCTCATACTGGTATGCCGTTTCAAAGCATACCAACACTAATGTACTGTACCGAATCACGTACCGACATTATAGCAGAATTTTACCGGTATGGGGTTCGGTACCAAGACGGCGAACCTTGCACATACCATTCAAATATAGTAACTTTAATGGCAGAAAAAGCAAATAAAGAGTACTAGACTATTATTCATTTTGATGAGACTATGTAGGAAAAATATCCATGGGCAACTCTAGCAAGCAATGTAAATTCAGGAAAGAAAAATTTGTTGCCCTTACCTCTAAGCAATCAATAACAGCCAGCTGGTGCTCTTCAGCAATATCTGGATTTATTTTTATGAGTCGGCCAAGAGCATCAATACCCATATATTTAAGGTTATGACTATCACTCTGCCAATAAAAGTGAATATGAGGTTTGAGAAAAAGTGCCAAAAAGAAAAGAGATGAAGTAACTAATGCAATAAAGCATGTTATAAACCATAACTGGAAAAAATTAGCTAACAAACCTTCAAAAATCTTGAAGTAGCATCAACAGCAGTCTCTAGCAACTTAGGACTGGGATAGATGGATGAAACACAACATATGCATTCATATAATACAGCATTGCCAATGTTGCTTGATGGTTCAACTTTCCTAAAAATATCACCTAGGACAGTATACATGTGTCCACTTGCCTGCTTGTCACCGCTACCAAGTAATGCAAGGATTTTTAGTAGTTTTATCTGCAATGAAACAAAAGGATAATATGATGAGAAAGGACAATTAGTTCACATCATTACTTACTTGAACAGCACAAAAGGAAGCAAAAAGGCAACAAAGTTTATGAAATAAACTAAAAATCAAATAATAAGTTATCAAGACTATAGTATTCAGACCTTTGTCTCGCATATGCAGAAGTAATCAAGGCCTACATGCCATACTAGTTCTCTTTTATGTACAAGCAAACGTATGTTCAATGACAGAAATCCAAAAATGCTTCTAATTAGTCGATACACTAAAATCATGTTGTATGTGTTGTCCACATAACTCTATGTTTGCATGCTTCATATAAACATAATGCCTGGACCAGAGTTTTCATATTACTAAAATGTGTTAGGCATCAACTTTTTGCATGAGCATAATAACAATCCTTACATAGAGTACACAGCCGAGTTGACATTCCTAGCTAACATATGACAAGGGGATGCCATGTAACCTCCATTTGAGGTAAAGTAGCCTCTCTCCTCTTGTGAGGAGACTATCCTAGTTCTTTTATAAATAAGTATTATAAGCTAACAAGCTATTTAATTTCATGAATGCCAGGTTGGTGTTATAGGTCCTTCATAGCCATTTCTTCCTATCAACAGCTACATATTCTGTCAGCACAATTTTTAAATCCTTCCATGGAAAATCAATGTTCCTTTAGGTCTTCATCTCCTCTCTCCTGATCCTCTTACACAAACTCAAGGTCTTAAGTGGCCTTTTCTTGGTGATTGAACATTATTATACTAGTTATTGCATGGGCGCATAGAATCAATCTTTCACAGCAACTATTCACAAACATATAAATCATGGCACAGATATACACAATCTAAACTCATGCATCCACTGAGGATTACGCACTTGCAGAACATGACCAGTTAGGGGCAAGATGAAGGGACAAGATTGGTTTCAAGAAAATTAGTAGTCATCAGCTAAAAAGCCATGAAACAGAAAAAGTGGGAGGTAGACTATATGAGGCAACAAGTGCAAAACAGTGTGAACCCAGCCAATTTAAAGATTTGAACCTCACTTTAGGGATGGAATATGAGGCTGAATACATACCTAAAAGTAAATTTTCTTTGGAATGGTAGGAGTCATCCTGTTGCAGTTTAGGCAATGGTTGACTATAACACTATGACTCACCTACAAAAAATTCATTTTACAAAGCGAATGTTTTATACAAACATATGTGCAAGAAATATGCAAAGACATCCATGCAACTATGATGATGGTGACAGGGTAAGTCATGTTAGTAGGATACGCACCAAACAATTAGTAATTTTATAGCCCTTGGATTTCGAGCTTTGGACTTATGAGATAATATGCCATATTAAATATAGAGAAGAAACAACACAAGTTCTACCAAAATAAAAATATTAACTTGTTAACCAAAAGGTAACAAATCCTTCAGATTTTTCTTCCCCTTCCAAATGTTCTTTCTCTAACCTTTCCTCATGCAACAAATACTAAAAGTTAACCTTGTGCCCAGCATCTTCTGTCTCTCTTGACTCTAAAAGACCTAATCTTTCCCTCTCATTATCCTCCCTTTTATCTCTCTCCAACCACAAAGAACTAGGTTTAGGGTTTTTGATGCTTGGAAACTAGTCAACACAGAGATTAAAACCTACCACAGTGATACTAATCAGATGAGAGACAGCTTTTCCATATGCCCTCGGAGACTGTTTCTTAACATTCTGGAGGCTTACTGTAGCAACAGTTTGTTTAGAAAATAAGAGAATAGAATCCCATTAAGACTTTGAGAAGGTATACAAACATCCAGTTTCTTGGTATACCCTCACCAAGAATTGGCACCATCAAGGTTGACTTGATGTGCACACATTAAATATGCAATTCAACATTTGACTAATTTGAGGTTGATGGGCATCATAAAGAAACTAACTTTCATGAATATACACAATAATCAGTTCAAATGCATCTGTTTCAAATAATTGAATCCATGGTCAGAGGGACTGCATGTCATGAATCCTTGACAGAACTGTTACTGGGATTAGAATAAATAATTTGTCAGCACCATCATACCTGAATAAAAGGAGCTGGCATCTGATGGTAATCATAGGTCTTTGGAAGCCTTCTTTCAGCAACTTGCTTAAGAATGCTAACAAAACTAACAACCAAATCCTTGTATGAGTTTATGTCTTCCTTAATAAGATCGAAAAGAGGGCAAAGTGTTGCACCCATCACCCCTGGATCATTATCACATAGCCTCTGCAACAAGCATAAATAATTGAAATAACATCAGCTGATCGGAAAACATGCAATATATATTAATAACCAAGGTAACCAATAAAACTTCAATAGGATACATATTTAGATTCTTGAAAAGATAGCATACATCATGTAAACTTAAGTACAACATGAAAGCCTGAAGCTATGAGAGTTACCACACACAGAATTCTATTACTTCGTTTATGGTGTGATCAGAGAGTAATTCAGCCCCATCTCAGATATCTTCAAGTTCCAAATTATGATTTGTGATGTAACAACAGCAGCTGCAGTTAATATGACATTTTCCCCAAGTCAAAGTTCTCACCTCTCTCTCTCTCTCTCTCTTTGTGCATCTGTGTCCTAGGTGCTTCCACCTGCTTTTTTGTTCAAATATTCATGCTTCCATGCTCTGAACATCACTCACACAGACATCCAAATCAAAATACTAACAAGTGGGGACAGAATGGGAGCATGTGGCTCTTCAAACACAGTAGCAGAAACTGAGTCTTTAGAATGTAACCATCTTACAAACTTCTTTACTAGTTGATATTCTAAAAGCATATGAATGTCGGATTTCTTTTGGTTGTGCATGATCACTTTCCTTTTATTTCAAACCATTTCTATTGCAATGTTATGCCCTAATTTCTACAAGAAAGTCATGGTCTAATTACATGGACTACTTCCTAATACCAACTAGGCTCATTAACATGTGCTATCTCATAAATGCAAAAACATAATTCAGTTTTGGGATCCATTCGATGTGTATCAAGATAATAAATACAAAATTCACAATTAAGAAATAGCAGATACATTATAATACAAAAAATAAATTCACAATTAAGAAACATGTAGAAAAGTGTACAAAATGGCAATCATCAAAAATTTTCATATAACCCAACCTAATTCTCTGGTTCTTGGTCAAAAACGCAAGAAGCAAATTTCTCTCGAGCTGGCAAAGTCAAAAGCAAAAGGAATGAACCAAATTCATCAGAATAACTTTGGAAGTTATCACGAGATAACTGAAAGAACAGGAATTTGCTCAAGCAGACATGAAGACATGGAATTTCTACTGTTTTGGTTTCCCTGTGTTTTACAAATTAAAGGCACATGGAAACAGAAATCTTTGGAATCTATTCTATTGCCCTCTTGAAGCAGTACCACAATCTTCACTTGGTTGATCAAGCAGGGAGGAAAGGAACCAACCTATGGATAATCTCAGATAACTAAATAGGCACTAAAGGAATAAATCCGCCACCCAAAACAGACCAAAGATAGCACCATTAATGAACAAGAATCACAAGCGTACATATAATCTGAAGTAAAGAAATTCACAGCAAGGGTCATTCTACTCAGCAAGAAATAAAATCGGACACTGCAATGCAGGCAAAGCATTTAAAATTTGAGGGGAAAAAAAAGACCCCTCTACCTTTCTGAAATTGGAAATGAGATGAGAGACCGAGTTGGGCGCCCGCTGGTAGAATCGATGGAGGGCCAAGACGGCCTTCTTCCGGACGGCCTCCTTGGAGTGGCCGAGCAGCTCAACGACCTGCGGCAGCACGGCGGGGATGGTCTCCTCATTGATAAGCTTGCAGACAGCGGTGAGGGCAGCGCAGACGACGAGATAGTTGTCAGAGCGGAGGTCCTTCTGGATGGTGTTGACGATGAGGATGATGAGGTCATGGTCCTCGTTGAGGAAAAGGGTGACGGCAAGGTAGCCGGTGCGTTTGAGGAGGAGGGAGTCGTCGTGGGTCATCTTGACCGCGTGGATGTAGCCGAAGGAGGCGTCGTGACCGAGCATCTCGACGTAGACGAGGCGGATGAGATACTCCTTCATCTTGCGGCGGGGAACGTCAGGTTCGGCGATCCGGCGCTTGAGGGTTTCGATCTCGCGGAGGATGATGCGGTCCTCCTCGGCCTTGGAACGGGCCTCGCCGATGGACTTGACGAGGTCCAAGAACTCCTTCGATTGGCCCCATCCGCCCTGGGAACCCATGGCGAGCTCCCGCCCGATTGTCTTTAGCTGCTCCAGCTTCGATCCGCCGAGATCCGCTCCACAGGATCCAATCGCAGCAGCAGAGCGCTGCTAGGGCTGGAGAGCAAGAAGAATCCTAGATCCAACCGAGAAAGGGTAGAGAAGGGTATCGAGATCTGGATATCGGAAGAGAGGCGGCGAGTAGAGAAGAAGTAGAAAGAAGACGTAGAATTATGGAATCGATGGGCTGCTGCTTTTTCAGTGTCGGACGGGCTCTCTCCTCTTCGTTCTAGGACAGATGCCGCCCTGGGCGTGATTGAGTGGAGAAGGGGAGAGGCAGGCTTTGTTTTTATCTGCTATCACCGGTTAATATGAGAGGAGAATTTGGGAAGAACCGGGGTGCTTATCAATGTCAATTAGGGGCGCTCTTTGTACCGCTTGTAGACAGCGGGCGGGGGGGGGGGGGGGGGGGGGGCGCGCGGGGACCGGAGGCGTGCATGCGACTGGACTATATTTGGATCCCAAGGGCGAATGAGTCAGCTGAGGGCTTTTAACCTCGCTATTGCATTAGTTGCATACATGTGCAAAATAAGATGTTCCGGTAAGTTTTGAATTGAGTTTATAAAATTATAAAAGAATAACTTTATATTATAAAAAGTAAGTAGTGTAATGATATTTTCGTGATTTGTAAAATATTACACTATACGGTTAGTTAATGCTAGCCCGCGGGCATATAACCTTTTTCTTTTAAATTTAGAAAGCATATTATTTCTAAAATATTATATTTTATTAATTATATAGTTATTTAGAGATTATCAATTGAAATGTTATTGATTTGTATTAACATTTATATTAAAGTTCTTTGATACTGGAGAAAGTACATCCTAATAGGCAAAAAAAGAAATTTGACTTCAAAAAAGCCATCAGAGACTTCTATATCCAAAACTAATTAATAGCACCTTAGCATAAGCAAATAAAGTAGTTAGAATCAATTCTAAATTACATAAAAAATCCTAATTTCGATGCTATAATTTATTTAAAAAGATTTTAATGCATACTTGCAAGAATTCCAATAGATAATCATCACTTAAAATTTATAGATTTAAAGATAATATGATATAAAAGATTATTCAAATTATTTAAATAACATGTTAGTAGAAAGTGATATAAGCAAATGTCAATAAGGTGTTTTTTTATATTTTTTTTCTCTTGAGTTTGTCTACAATGTGACATATATATTTTGAAACAATATTTTAAGCATTAATTATTTTAGAATACTCATTACTTATATTAGTATGAATTTAGATAATCATATGATCTTAAAAATCATATAATTTTGAAGAGATCATATAATTTAGAGATCATATGATTTTAGGGATCACATGATAACTCATAAGTAGTAATTAGCATCATCTAAAATAGTTCAAATAGAATGAAAAATATTAGATTTATCCATCAGAATTATTGTTGTGACCGCTACTAATGTAGTGTCTAAACTGGATAGCAGAGTTTGGTGAGATGATGTGGTGGTTCTTGTTGATGGAGTAGATAAATACAATGATGTTGGATGGAAAAGTAGTAAAATTCTCTACAGTTGATAACAGCATAACAGTGAGAGAGATTGATCAAAGAGAGCCTTCCTTATAGGCTAAAGAAATATTTTAAGAGAGATTAATTGTTGGACGGAAGAAATATTTGTAGTTGGAGACGACACGATGATGGGAGAGATTAATCTACTAGAGGTTTCCTCACAAACTAGAAAAATATCTTAAGAAAGATTGATCATCAAATATGTCTCGTATCAGAGATGCTAGCTCAAGAGGGATCAAATGAAGGTAAAAGAAAAAACGACAAGTCTTTAAGAAGGAGATGGCTCTAATACCATGTTAGAAGAAAGAAACAAGAAAGAGAGGGAGAAGAATGAATTTGCATTTCATGTATAGTTCAATTTGATACACATTAGAGGTTATATATACTAGTACATAGGCTCTATACAAAAAAAATAATATAAACTAATATAGAATCATGTTAATAAAAAAATATTATAAATTAACTTGTGATCTCTAAAATTATATGATCATCTAAAATCATATTGTTGGTACAGAATCTGGTTGACGTGGGGATAAGTTAGAGCTGGAGAAGATAAAGTCATCATCGGTGATCTACAAAACAAAGTCCTGGTCAAAGTCAGGGGTGGTGGCTCCGGCAGGACCCTCCAACAATCAAGTCAGCTTTTCTGACCAATAAAAATGGAGTGCTCAGAAAAATTAAAACAGAATTTTTAGCTTAGAGAAAAAATATATCTGAAGGATCCTTTATATAGGCGGAGCCTGTAACAAATAGATGGTGATAGCTATAACTGTCTGATAGTGGGCCGTTCGGCGCCACGTGGAGTTTGTTACGAAGGATAGTATATATTGTTATGACGTGCCAGTCTGTTGGAATTTAGTAGCCGAAGTTCAGATGTCTTCGAGATTGCCTAAATGTTGAATGATATTCACTATATCGAGGATTGGTGCCGAGGTCCTTTTAGGAACAGAGAGAAGCTCGACTGGAAGGAGTCCGTTGGGCTACTGAAAGGAGTCCAAAAGAAGTTTGACTAGAGGGGTCCGATTGGAGGGAGTCCGATTGGAGGAAGTCCGGCTAGAGGGGTCCGATGGGAAGAGGTCCGACTGGAGGGAGTCTAGTGGAAAGAGATCCGACTGGAGGGCGTCCGGTTGGAGGGAGTCCGACGGGAAGAGGTCCGGCTAAAGGAAGTTTGAAGAGATCCAATTGGAGGGAGTCCGACTGGAGGAAGTTCGGTGGGAAGAGGTCCGACTGGAGGGAGTCCAGTGGGAATAGGTCCGACTCAAAGAAGCTCGATTGAAGAAGTTCGACTCGAAGAAGCTCGATTGGAGAAGTTTGGGTTGAAGAACACCCAGCCAAACTTCGGTAGGAGCGGGTTTTACCCTAACATTAGTCATCCTACTCTTGAGTTTGAAAATCGAAGGAAGTATAAAGAGGTGACTGTCGAAGTTCTTTTTCGAGTTCTGCACTTGTTGGATGGAGAGCCTTGGTGTTTGTTGCACCGGCACCGAAACTTCTCAAATATGAGTTGAACCAAAAGGACAATTTTTCAAAACTTCCATCGAAATTCTGTTCTAGATACAGTGTAATTAAAGTTCCGTCAGCCGCCAATCGCCTACCATGATGAGCGGGACACGTGTCAACCGTAGATCGGTCGAAGATGACCTACCATCACAACCATCTCGGACTCTAAGGGGTATTTAAATTCATCTTCTTCTCTTGGGAGCCTTATTTCTCTTTGAGCTCTTCTCTTTTTGCCCCCGATGCACTTCTTCCTGTCCGAGAGCTCCAATTTTCTTCTCTGTTTCTTCCACTCGCAAGCATTTTCCTGCTCGATTTCCGCCACGCTCGTCATCTCGTTGCTCTCCTTGACCAATCTAGATTAATTTTCCAGCCATTCCTTCAATTATTTCGATGTTTCTTGTGTTTCGTCCTTTTGGTTTCTTCAAGGATTTCATTCCTTATTTTTTTGATTTTTTGGGGAATTTTTTGGTATTTGTTTGATCCGAATATTTTTGAAAACTTCTCAGTTTGCCTGTTCTTGGAGTTCGTCCAATCCCACCTTCTGAAATCCTAATCCTATAGACAAGACCAAGCTTAGAAGTATGTCACATCCGACCTTCGCACTGAGTGCGATCCCCAGTACCTTAACCTTAGAAGACCTTTCATTAATTAGGATTCAATATGGGGTCCTCCCAAAATATAAACTAGAACTCTCTGGACCCGACAACCAAGCTTGCTTTCCTCCATCCGATCGATTTTGTCTGTACTCAAAAGCTCTTCATACCGAATTAAGACTTCTGCTTCCATCCTTCGTAGTTGTACTTTTTCATTTTTTGAACATCTCACCAGCTTTCGTAGTGCTGAACTTCTTTAGGTTTGTGATCGGATTTCTTTTTCTTTGCCAGCTGACCGAAGTCCGTTCGACCAATTTTCTTTTCAGAAATTATTATACCTTTAAGCACCATCTTTCTACAAAGAACTTGTGGTACTTTTCTCTTCAGTTCGGCAAGAAGGGGTTACTGAAAGATGCCCCTTCTTCCATCCATAACTGGAAGGAGAGATACTTCTTCGTACATTGTCCGATCTTGCTGCAAGGACTTCCTCCTTGGGCCTACTTAGAGAGTCAATCCGTTGAGCACCTAGTTTAGATAGGGGCGACATTGACTCTGCTAATAAACTTAAGACCTACTGTGCTCCTCTCCTTTCCGATCTTCTGAAGGAACATACTTTGTCCAACGTGGGCTTGAGTCTCCTTAATCCTGTGGGTACATTTTTTTACTTTACAAACTTTTATAAAGTTTTGTATACATAAGTTGCTGACTGTGATTCCTTCTTTATTACAAGATGGATACCCAAGCAGTTGAAATGCTTGCCAAGGGGCTTCAGACCTGAAAAAGGAAAGAAAAAACACTGGGTGAAAGCTTGAAGAAGGCTAGGGTTGATGTTTCAAGCTCTACGACCCCCACCGCCGTTGTTGAGGTCTCCGAAATTGTCGAGGACAACGAAGTCATTCCCACCACCGAGGCCAGTGCTGTTGATGGGGGCTCCATGCCTCCACCGACCTTAAGCCCCCAACTGAAGACCCAGCTCCATAGCCTCTCGCTAGAAGGAAAGAAGGGGAGAAGAAAAAGGGAAAGAAGGTCGTCGCGAAGGTGCTCCGCAAGGCACGCCCTGGTGGGTCCAATAACGTAGCGATAATCCGAGAGAAGATCCCTTTGGTAACCCGAAGCTCGTCAGGGACCTAACTGATAAGTTTACTATGCTCGAGGTGGTAGATCAGATGACCAACCTCGACCATACACAGCTCATCTGGGATTCTCTTAGAACCTTCCTCAAGGTAATCATCTTGTTGATTTTTTTTTTGCATGCATAATACAGTTCATTTACTGCAGTCGGATCACCAAATACTCATACATATCAAAATGATGAACCACTTGAGGTCGGAGGTGTTGAAGGCTCAGGAAGACCTTCAAATCGAAGTTGATCACCTCCAAGAGAAGACTGTTGAGGCTAACCATCTTTTAAAGAAGAAGATGATCGAGGCCGAAGGTCTTCAGGAGGCATTCAAAAATGAAGAACTCACCTTGGCGGGGTTGAAGACCGCTTTGGCCTTGGAGGAGGAGAGGAGGAACAAGGCCGAGGTTAAGGTTGCCAAACTGAAGAACTAAACTTCAAGGCAGATCTCGCAGGTGAAGATCCAAGCAGTAGAGGAGTTCAAGATTTTCTTTGAAATGAGGGATCTAAATGTTGCATTTAGCTAGGAGGCCTTCTAGAAGGGATACGAACTCTGTGAGGATCGAGTGGCTGCTAAGTTTTTTTAGCTCGATCTTGATTTTTATACGAAAAAGTTTCTAATGGAGAGACAGGATCGTCCACTATCGCGATCGATCTTTCTCCCATCGAAGTCATCCTCGAGCCCTCCAAACTTGCCATTGAGGTGCTCGAACCTGCACTGGAGCCGGAGGTGGTAGAGAATGCTTCGACCTCGTCCGCCATTGTTCCTCTTGAGGTCTAGAATTTTAAATAGTTGTACCTTTCTTCTTTTTTTTCTTCTTTTCGATGTATGTTCAAACATTTTGAGAAATGAAAATGAGTTTCCTCCTTCTTATACTTGTACTGTGATGAATGTTGTTCAGAATTCTTCTAGTGATTGAAGTCAAGGTCGGTTATCTCCAACCGATGCTGAGCCACTATCTGATGGCATCCCTCTGAGACCTATAGTCAAAAGTTTAAAGAGAAAAATCCATCACCTGAATAAGAAGTTAAAGAAGATGAAAGACAAGTTTTAGAGATCCAGAAAAAATGCTTTGGAGGCAATGATTGAAGTCACTAACCTTCGTAAGTTACACATGAAAGATTCCATGGGCTTCACATCAAGAAAGATAACTTCAAGAGAAAGTTGGCCGAACTTAAGAAAAATATCAGTGACAAGTCATGGGCGTTAACTACAAAGGTTAGCTCCCTCGAAGTTGAGCTTAAGAGGGCAAAAGAGAAAATTCATCTATTAGAGGAGAGTTTGTCATGGTCTTCCAATAAGGCCTGGTACGAATGGGATTGATCTTAAAGATTTTCTGTATTTTAGAAGCAGTTGCACGACGTCAAGCTCGCCTATGAGACCTACCGATTGGGCTGGTGTGGGAGGATATCCTCGTTGGAGCGGAAGCTCCGTGCTGCTAACAGTGAGGTGACCTGACTTTAACAGCAGCTCATCGATAGTTATCAATCCAGTACAAGTAGGGAGTCGGAGGAGATCATCTTCCTAAAGAGAATTATGGGTAAACTCTTATAATCGATCGGGATGGAGAAGGCCGAAGTTCAGTGGCTAAAGCTTCAGTTGATTTGCAAACAATAGGCTGTCAAGGATGCTGAAGCTGAATCAGAAGTTCTGAGAAAAAGACTGCGGATGTCAGAAGAAAATTATCAAAGGACTGACAGGATGTTTCGCGACAACTTGATAAGAAGAAAGGAGCTCAAAAAGGAGATCGTCAGTCTGAAGGAATCCTTGGTGATGGCTAGTAGTTCGAAATTCGAAAAACCTGATCCTTCTTAGAACTTTGATTTTTTTTTTCTTCTTCTCTTTGTAACCGATCTTACAGACCCTTGTTTTGTAATTAACTTTAATTTTAATGAGATGATATCTTCTCCTATTTTTGCTCTATGTGGGTTGGATGTTTGTCGATAGCTCTGCTTTTTTCTCTTCTCCTTTTCTTTTCTCTTCCTTTTTTTTTGAAAACATGGTTGTTGAGGATGCTTAATCGGAGATTTTCTCCTATGCCTAGATGAGGTTCTCCTCCTATTCCTGACACAGCTGGTCTCTATTCTTATTAGGATGAGGTCTTTCTACTATCCTCAACAAGACCATTGGGGCACAAAAGGGGCATTGAAGGGACCTCTTCCCTCCTATCTTAAATAATCAGAGGTCTTCATATGTATTAGGATGAGGTCCTCCTTCTATTCCTAATACGATTAGGCTTTGATCATGTTAGGATGAGGTTCTCCTCCTATTCCTAACAGGACAGTAGGGGCACAAAAGGATCATTGAAGGGACCTCTCTCCTCCTCCTATCTTAAATAATTGAAGATCTTCATCTATGTTAGGATGAGGTCCTCCTCCTATTTCTGACATGGTTAAACTTTGCTCATGTTAGGATGAGGTTCTCCTCCTATTCCTAATAGGATAGTAGGGGCATGAAAAAGACATTGAAGGAGCCTCTCCTCTTCTCTTATTTTAAATAATCAAAGATTTTCATCCATATCAGGATGAGATCCTCCTCCTGTTCTTGACATGGTTAGGTTTTGCTCATGTTAGGACAAGATTCTTCTCTTGTTCCTAACAGAGCAGTAGGGATATGAAAGGGCCCGTTGAAGGGGCCTCTTTTTCTTTTTTCCATCTTAAATTAATCGAAGATCTTCATCCGTGGCTCAATGTGACAACAAGGTCACACACCTAAACACTTCCATATCTCCCCACACTCGCACTAACCTCCCAACTCTAGACTAACATCTTGCTAAAATGCTTCACGAATTCAGCAGGCTCTCTACCCCCTCATTCACAAATAACAATAGACACACCACAAATAGTCACCGGAAATACGAAAAAGAGCCAACCCCAATTAGAAACCCGCCACCTCATATTAACCATTCCTCCCATCCTAATACACCAACACACTCAATCAGACGCCATCCAATACTCACTACACACACTAATCAACAAAGACATCACCAAACATCCTCTATCACATGACTTACCCATTCGTATTCACGGCGTATATAACCGCTCCACCCATCTCACCTCAAACCACTATTAGGATGAGATTTCTCCTTCTCTTCCTAATAGGATAGTAGGGGCATGAAAGGACCGTTGAAGGAGCCTCTCCCCTCCTCCTATCTTAAATAATCGAAGATCTTCATCCGTGTCAGGATGAGATCCTCCTCCTACTCCTAACATGGTTAGGCTTTATTTATCGATGAAGTTCAATTGAGTAGTTTCCTGTTATCATATAATTTTGCACCAAAAAATAAAATTATTGAAATAAAGAAGTTTTATTAAGATAGAATTACTGGTAGTACATTCATAGATTTTTCGAATTCCAAGGTCAAGGAAGATTAGCTCCTCCAAGCTCTTTTAAATGATAAGTCCCGAGCCACACGACCTCCTTGACTTCATATAGGCCTTTCCAATTTAGGATGAGCTTTTCTTGATTTTGAGATTATGAAACAGCTGCTCATCGAAGTAACAAGTCCCCCACTTTGAATATCTTGCCTCTGACTTTGGAGTTGTAGTAACTATCTACTTTCTACTTGTTGGCTGTCATCCGATCTTAAGCTTCTTCCTATCTTTCCTTCAACAAGTCGAGCTTAGCCCTAAGATCCTGCGAGTTATGCTATTCATGGAATGCCATGACTCGCACTGACGAAAGCTTAAGTTCTATTGGGATGATCATTTCTATTCCAAAGGTCAAGAAAAATAGAGTCTCTCCAGTTGGTAGCCTTTGGATAGTTCGGTATGCCTAGAGCACATGATAGAGTTTGTCCATCCAAGTCCCCTTCGCTTTCTTCAGTCTTGCTTTGATACCTTGTAGCAGGGTTCGATTGGTTATCTCAGCCTTACCATTAGCCTGCGGATGGGCTACTGATGTAAAATTATAAGCAATGTTCAGATCTTCGCAGAACTTGGCAAATTTTGTTCTTGCAAACTAGCGTCCATTATCTATTATAAGGGTCCGAGGTAGACCAAATTTACACATAATTGACTTCTAGATGAAGTTCTGCACTTTAGCTTCGATGATTTTTGCCAAAGATTTGGTTTCAACCCATTTTGTGAAGTAATCGATTGCCATCAGTAGAAAATTCTACTGTCTAGATGCCATAGGAAAGGATCTAAGTATGTCCATTCTCCACTATGTAAATGGCCATGGGGCACTTAGAGGTGTAAGCTTAGAAGTTTGTTGTTTTTGAATATTTGTATTCCTTTTACATCGATCACATTTTCTGACATATTTATGAAATCTTGATGCATGGTTGGCCAGTAGTAGCCCTGCCAAAGTAGTTTGTGTGATAGGGATCTAGCCCCTAGGTGATTTTTGTAGATTCCTTCATATACTTTCCATAATGTAAAATCAGTCTCTAAAGATCGGAGACATCTCAAGAGCAGCAAAGAATATGACCTTTTATATAGCTTGCCATCATATAAAATATATCGGAAGGTCTAGTTTCTTAATTTTCGAGCTTATTTTAAATCATGAGGGAGAATTGAAGGAGAAATCCTGATTTCTCGGATCAGATTCATTCAGATTTGATCGGATCAAGAGAAATATTTTAAATTTTTTTTCATGTATCCAGATTAGATCTGAGATATTTTAGATTTGATTTTATAGATCTAATAAATAAAATAAAAATAAATTAAATTTGATTAATTTATACTTTGATGTTGGTAATCAAATTATCCTTGATGATCCTGCTGATTGCCTAAAATTTTGATCTAGCCACGCAAGCGCTGACCTCTATCGTATTCACTTGATTCTCTCG